>VIAB01023124.1:13745-28368 GCA_009801035.1 Oophaga pumilio | reverse complement strand
GTTTTTTGGTTAGTATGTTTTACCTGAGTTATCTGTGGCTGTCCGCCAGAGTCTGCCATCTGAGAAAAAAATATAGTTAAATGTGTTTAAGTCTCAAGTTTAGTTTCACGGTCTCCCGAACCATCAACTAGCCAAAAACTGTACTTCTGTCCTTACTGTTGGCAGCATGAGTCTTCCTATCTGCCAAATGGGCCTACCCAGTCCGACAGGAACTAAATATAACCTCATGTGAAAGCTGACTAAGTAGAAAACCTGGAGGAGTTGTGTCATTTGGAGGCTACAGCACATTAAAGGGTCCCAGTACCTTACACCATAAATATAAAAGTATGTACTCAAGCTTTATTGCCAGAGTATTATATTATGTCCTCTCAGGGTTTAAAAGTAATCTGTCACCAGGTTTTTGCTACCCCATCTGATAGCACCATGATATAGGAGCACAGACTCAGATTTCAGCAATATGTCACTTACTGGGCTGCTTGCTGCAGTTTTGATGAAAAGCACAGTTTTATTTGCTGGAGATCTAGCAGTTCTCTGAATGCTGAGCTCTGTAGAACCCCGCCCACACCAGTGATTGGCAGCTTTCTGTGTTCACTGTGCAGTAAGCTGCCAATCAGTGCAGAGGGCGGGGTTGTACGGAGCTCTTGAATATGAAAGACTACAAGGCAGCAGGTTTACTAGTGATAATCTATTATTGATAAAACTACTACAAGCAGCCCAGTCGACAATGGTCTTGTCTCTGTACATTATGCTGCTCTCAGATTAGGTAGCAAATTCCCATTATGTACAAGCTGAATCCTCATTTCCCAGCCATAGGTAAAATGTTCATCGATTGTTTTCAATAATCAAGTCTCTTAGTTTAAAAAAAACCAGGTTGTAATGTTGCAGTGAGTTTATTTATTCAGTCGGTGAATTGACAGATCATATTCCAACGCTTTAACCTTGTGAGTTTGTACAAGGACGATCTGTACGGAGTGCCAGTCTCTGTGTACAGTAGGATGGGTCCATGCCGCTCTCAGGAGCTCTCCTTATCTCTCAGTCATATAACTGACCCGTCTACATTGTTACCTCTGTGATATCACCAGTGCTGGGCTATCCTACTTCTAACTTACCTTCAAGAATGAAGTCTGAGTTGGATCCAGTTTTGAGTTGCATTCCACCTGTAGGGGCACAACAGGGGTCAAAATAGAAGATTCACCCCCCAAAAAATATCTAACCAGTAACATAAATACATTCATCCTTACCACTGCATCCTCATGAGGCGCTTGGTCACCAACTACCAACATTACAGGGCACCTACGAATTAAAAGTAGTAAGAAAGTCAGAACATCGAAAAAGCAAGAAAGAACCTATCCGCTCACCCAGGGTTCGGATCTCATGATTCAGTTTGAAGGGATGAATGGATGAGGAATACCTGCTGGTTTCCATGTAGGAACAGAGTATAGTTGACCAGGATTCCATCCAGTAATCCTGTTGCATCTTCATTTTAAAAATAATTAAAAAAGATATTGAGAAAAAAGGAGGAAAAAATGGGAAAGGAGAGACGGTAATACAATTACATTAAAAGGTGACGCGTTTCGAACCACGAGTGCTTAATCATAGCCAGAACCCATGTGGTTTGAAATGCGTCACCTTTTCATATCATTTTTTTGGGCCTATTTTTTTTTTTAATAAAATGTAATTTTTTAATCTACGGGACTGCTGGATCGAAACCTTGTCAACTCTACTTGTTACTACCAGGTAAAGGAAGAATACTTTTAGCTAAAAGCTTATTTGTTTGAGCAGATTATCCACCGGCTCATCAAAAATTGATTTGCGCTCGTTTAGTTCTGTTAACATGCTACAATTATTCTAGGATTTTTATACAAACAATTGTTCACACAATAATTAATAAAAAAAAGTCACCCTATAATTGGCAGCACATTCATGCTTACATGACGTCCACATAAGAGATGCGATCAGTGACCAAAGAGAGCGTTTTCTCATTGTGGTTTCATTGCCAGACAAGTTTACAGCAGGCAATGATTGGGAACGAACATTTACACAAATTATCATTCAGATGTTCATTCCCCTCCCCCACCAGATAAATGGGCCTATAGTGGGGTATATAATCTCTATGACTTCTTACTGCTTACTTCAAAGTAACATCCCCTCCACGTTCCAGGTTCAAATCTCGGCGACTGCAGATAAATAAACGATAACATTGAGTTTTAAAGTTTTATTAACGTAAAAAAAAAAGTACTGCATAATGTGGTCAGTGACCATTTTGACATTTTTTGCCGGTACTTAGGAAAAAAACACAAGCACACTTTTTTTCTTTTTTTTTTATAAGTATAGCTAATAGTAACTTTGTGACCGGTATTCCCTGAATGTGTCAGGACCTGGACTGCCAATCACTGGTCGCAGTGGTGATCTTAGTCAGTATGGCACACTGCAGCCAGTGATTGGCTGGGTCGGTCAAGTCATGGCTCCATCCATTTTAGTATTAAATAAATCGGGGGTGCTGTCTAGACCAACATGCGCTAAATATTCCATTAAATAATGCATATACAGTAAAGAGTATTTTTTTAATATCCTATTAAGTCCATTTCAGCACACTACATTCCGTCTGACTAGCTACAACCTATAGATGCGTATATACAAATATAATTTATGCAGAAGGGGCTGTTTATATCGTCCAAGTCACATAAAGATCTTTTCCTACAATAGAACATTTACATAACCCGGAATTATTCTTCTATTAGTCATCGATTACTAGAAATAACTTTTCCATGATTCCCATGCAAAAATTCCCATGTAGCTTAGAAACTGTCAGCTAGAGTTTAGGACATATTTGCCGATGTGTTTCGGACAGGCAAAAGAACAGATGGCAAACTAGAACTAGGTTATGACAACCTTTTTGGTCAAATAGTGGGATACAAAAGTAATCGGAACCTTAAAAACTAGCAGTACCACGATGAAACCCACCATGGCGCCAATAAGCTTACCTGTTGTAGCTGTTCCAGTACAGGTGGTTGTTGCCAACGATAGGAGAGTTTAAAATGGCGCTTTTGTACTGACGCACGATATCGGAGTTTCCAGAAATGTCCTCCTATACAAACATATCCAAGAAAAGTAAGACCCGTATCCAGGTCGCTATTCATCTTTCTTTAGTTTCAGTGGGTTCACTTACTGGGCTGAAGAGGTGTGACAAAATCATTTCCGGGATGGATGAAGTGAGGCCTGTAAGCTGGAGAGGAGAAAGCCACATCACGGTGTGATCAGTTTCATCTATATCTAAATAAAACCAGTGACCGTCTGACTTGGCAGAGGCAGGGAACGTACCCAAAGTGTATGCTTAAAGCTATGCACAACCTTCATCTAAACACAACATGAGAAACACAGCGCTACAACAGACATTGGGGGAGTTTTATTAATTTATTTGCGACATTGTTTTGGAGGAAAAATTAACAAAATTTGGTTTGGAAGTCATACCCTATCAATTAGAGAGAGGATAATTTTCTGACCGATAGGACTACCTGCATCGCCGAGGAGCTGTGCGTGAATGGAGCGGTGGTCGATCACAGTCATTCTTAAAGAGCCCACCATAGACACCTGAGAGCAGCGCGTGGCTGGTTATCGGCACTCCCATTTAGAAAGAATAGAGTGGCAGTGTACATGATCAACTGCTTCTCCGTTCATACAGGGTTCTTCAGTGCCCCAGTTCTTTGGATTAGTGGGGGTCCCAGTGGTTAGGTCCCCAGAGATCGGTAAGTTATCCCCTATCCAGTGGACAGGGGATTACTCCCAAACTTGAGAATACCCCTTTAAAACTAGCATATATAAGGCTAGAAAGTATAAATCCTCCCGGTATGTTGAGATAGTCTCGAGTCTTGTTTTACCTTATGTGCTGCCCAGTCCATCCAGCCTTTGGCATTTGGATCAATGTTAACGAGAACTAAACCTTCCACAGTGTTAGGATGGGAAAGCTGCGAGAAGATGGAGAAATGTCGGAAATTTAGATTTCACTTATACAAACACTTAACAAAAAGTGTGAATTTAATGGCATTTTGCTTTCCCTTTAAAAAAAAAAAGGCATTTTAAGTCACTGTGAGCCAGGCGTCTTTAGAAGATCCCATTTCAGAGGAAGGTAAATGGTTCCAACCAATTGTAGGGCACCAAAAAAATATACAACAGGTTTTGTTGTGCAATCGTTAGTCCATACATAGCAGCTCAATACCGATCTCTGGGACATAGCATTGTATGGAGATGATGGCCATCTTGAAAAATGACAGTTAGAATAGAACAAGATGTATTTTCTTCATGACAAAGAGCAAAAGAAAAAGTCTAACAGATGGAAAACAATGGATAGAAGCTATCTAAACCAAGGGATCACAGTCCGATCTGAAAACGAGTATATATATAACACATTTTTTTAAGTATAACTACATATTTACACCCAGGACAGACTAAGGACATGGGCTAAAGCAGCTGAAAACAACATTGAGTCACGTTTATTAAAACTGAAGGCCGTCTACATATTATAGAGCCATCAACTGAAAAATTGTCCTGTCTACCCTACAACTATTTCTCCTGGAGACCCCATATACAGTGACACTCTGCTTGGCCGAGAGCTCCGGTGTTCTCTAGGAGAGAGCTGCTGTAGGACTCCTGAGGTGGCGGCTTAGCGCCGAATAAAAGGATCTGGCAACTTAATTCATCAGTCCGGATCCTCTTGCCTGCCATCTGTCGGTGGAATTTCGGGACGTCCCCATACACAATAGACTGCCAACCTGATCACAGCGTTATTGGCGTGTTTGGCCAACTGTAGTCTAATGTGTGAAGAAAGATTATAGAAGGTTCCATAACAACAATTTAGCTTATATTTGCTATTTTTTTTTTTTTCATAAGTGGTGGGAAAAAAACTGAGAAAGCAAATTAGCAAATTAGATTTTTTGGATATCCACATCCATGAAGTTTGGTTTCCAACTATAAGACACAATCATTGTTATTTACCGTGTATCTGGCCAAGACGTATGCACCAGCACCAACACCAATCCCAATAATACTGGGGAAACTGTAGTGAAAAGAAGACAACACATGACATCCAGGCCACAGAGGCGTCCATTGCTTCAAGGTTCAACTCCATTCCATTACTCACTTCAGGTATTGCAGCACACATGGGATGGTTTCAGCCAGTTGATCAAGTGATGGGTATTGGTACCTAAAAGAATGCAGAATGAGAGACTAAAAAGGCAGCCCAATATGGGGCTATATATTCTGTACACCTGTGCGCAAGCAGTACATAAGAGGTCATAGACAAAGAAGCATATAGGCATCACATTATTGCAACCAAATCCGGCCAAACTTTGGGGCACCCACCAAAAACCCAGTACCCATGAGATTACCTGGCAGTCTTCTGCACTTATTTCTAGATGTCCCTTTTGTCATGTTCCAGATTTAGCTTGAGAATACCAAATCTGGAACCAGTGCCAGAAGTGTCAGGCAATCCTTCATCTCCCGCAGGACTTTTACAATAGCACACGCCAGTGAAAAGTGCTTGAGTCAAGACGGACAGATGTCGACCAAATGACTGTGTGACCTACAGCTACCCACATAATACAGAAACCTCACCCAGCAGGATAGACAGCTGCCCCCTCCTCTTGTCCTGGGGCATCAATGTGGCAAACAACAAAATTCTTCACAATCTCATACATGTCCTCGTTTTCAAAGAGCATTTTAAAGCACAATTTATCTGAGAAGGGAAAAAAATAAGATAGGAAAAAGAAAAAAAAAATTTAGAAGGGTGACACGAAAAAAATACAAATATGACGCAAGGACAAGAGGCATGCAATTAGAAAGAGAAGGAAACAGTCATTAGATGTAGGACCTGGCAGCAGCTAGGTTTCAATGAGGACGTATGGCCAGTCAACCGCTATGTCTTCTTCTGAGACATGTCCGGGGGATGCTTTAGAGCTTTCCATCTAGCCTAGAAATGAAATGGCAGCAACTAGCTGGATCTTAGCAATCCTCGTTGTGTGACCCTACTACTGCGGCAACCACTGAGGTAAGTCACACAAAAATGGCAAAAAAGAACTAAGAAGAGCAATTTAGACAGGGCAGCAATTAAACTGCAAGAGATTAAGCCCTCTAGAAGGTCATACGTGACAAAGGTCTTTTGCCCTTAAAGTACACAAATATAACTACACAAAGAAAGAAAAGCCCCCACAATCACTGGACAGACAAAAAGAGAAGAATCACGAGAAAAACAGCCAAGACAGACGTACACAACACTCAACAATGAATGGCTGAAGGCAGACAGCCCTCATACTCACGGTCCATCCCCACATCATGGAATGTTACAATCGCTGGCCTCTTGGGTTTGGGGGAGCCCTGAATTGTGACTGTCACCATCCCATAGGGAGTTTCGATTGAATGTTTCTATACCATGAGATACACAAATAGTGAGACTGAGGTCTACCAGAATGTGGGAAGACATCAATACAAGACCAGTAAAACGCACGCTCAATGTACCGATTGCTCCTGCACAAATACAGCAAATGTGGGTTAAGTATATACAGTAGCTTGAACACAAGAAAACAGTGGTTTCTGCAGAAGATTTCGATTTTGTTCGAGACAGGAGTTGACAACACGAATGCGGTGTATGTATCTAAATGCGAGAATAGGATCTCACAGGGTTCGAATATTCTGTGTATGTTGTAGAGAAGGAACAGTCTCTTTAAACCAGGAGAGCAACCTGTGGCCCGCGATGCCATCCTGTGTGTGGCACTCAACCATATGGATCGAAAAATGCTCGACAGGTTATCTATGTGGTCAGCCATACACAGAAGAGCCGCGGCAGCAGGACTGGAAGTACTAATGGTGCACGGTGTGGACATCTCTGGATGCCTCATACTGGACAATGGGGTCTTGGAACCCAGAGAGGAGTATGTGAATAAGAAAGGAGGCCTTCTGTGTCTGTGCATCACTCCACTCTAGTTTATGATTATTAAACAGTGACGTGATCCATTGTAGAGAGCCATGTGCATGCATGACCTCGTCCTCTTTCGGGCTTATTCACACAGTGTTTTTAAGAGGATTTAGAAGTGGATTTTACTGTAAATCCACATTGAAAAAAAATGCTTAAAATACTCTTTGATTTAGCTTCCTGCTGGCTTGTTTTACTGCAAAATACTGAAAAAAAACCAACATATTGTGTGCACTAAAGGAGCCTTTCCCATTAAAATCAAAGAGTATTTGACGTTTTTTTTTCAGGGCAAAAACTATTTCTAAATCCTCGCCAGAACGTATCATTAGAGTCCTGTAAGTAGAATTTGCACCCATCAGACATTTATTATATATATGTTCGATATACCATAAATTGTCACAGAAGGTAATACCCCTTTAATTTTTAGTGCGACCCCTGGATTGGTACAGTATGAATGTGGATCAAAAAGGAACAAAAAAGGGTGTGAACCCCTGCTTTAAACCAATTCAACTGCTGATATACTGCATGCAATAGAGGTAATCCAATGAGTATTAATACGGATGATGCCTCCCAAACACGCCAACTCCAATGCCGCATGAGCATACACAGCTCGAGAAGTAGGGAAACCTTGGAATATCATCTAACAAGACCTCACTTTCATGTATGACACCATTATTAGTACATAAAGCAGATTAGTGACAAAAGGCACCCAAGACACAATGCTGCACAACTCTACATTCACGGACGCTGCTATACAACGCTAAAGAGGAGCTGCTGCATCAGCCAAAATACGCACTCATTTGATATACTGCATGCTGCGTAAAAAATGTCAAATCTTAATAGTTTATCATTACTATTTTACTCTATTTTCCCTAAGGTTTTGGTTAGTAAAAAGTCATGATGCAATATAAATAAAAGATAGAATATATATTTAGATATGAAACATATAAATTCATTATATTTATTAATATGGCTTTTGGAAACAGTATAACCTACAAACATCCAAAGTCTGGTATTAGGATAACGAATACACGCATAACATGCGAGATTCATATAATAAGAGTAAAAGGGATCTGTCACCAGGTTTTTGCTTCCACATCTGGCCCCCCCGATTCTAACGATGAGTAACTTATTGGGCTTCTTGCTGCAATTTTGACAAAATCACCGATCTACCTGCTGCGGATGTATCAATTATCTGAATGTTGAGCTCTGTATAACCCTGCCCACACCACTGATTGGCAGTTTTCTGTGTACACTGTGCATAAGCAGAATGCTGCCAATCAGTGATGTGGGCGTGGTTGAGACAGAGCTCATGAATATGGAGGGTTAAATGGCAGCAGGTTTACTACTCCTGTAGTGATAATCTCCTGCTGATAAAATACTGATTTTATTGAAGCTACAACAAGCAGCCTAGTAAGTGACACATCACTGAAATCAGGGTCTTTACATCATGCTGCTGTTAGATTAGGTGTAAAAAACCTGGTGACAGGTTCCCTTTGAAGAAGAGCCATATTAACCATTAAATATCAAAAACACTCCGTACACAGTACAAAATACCAACTACATAAAAGATATGTAAAAATGACTGAGCTGATAAAGAATAACATTAGGAGGTATTGATAACACACACATATGCTATGTGCCTGACATACAAACATGACCTTCCAAATAAGATATGGCGGCTTTACAATCACTAGGACGGACACCGGCATACCTGCTCTTGCACTTGGAGTAGCTTGGCTGCTAGCTCAGCTGCCTGAAGGGAGAAGAAAGGCGTTTCTAAGAATTTAGGAGGTGGTCTCAAGGGACAAGCAAATGCTAATAGCCATAATCTTACCTTTAAGGGGTCTTGCAGAAGAGCATTATTGTCCTCCGTAATCTGAACTTCTTGTAACTCCGACATCTCCTGATCTAAAAACACACAAAAATGATTCAAATGGGTAAAAAAGTTATATACGGTATATATATATATATATATATATATCTTTCTGTGCAGTAGGAACATTGTGAGATCCCAAGCATTCAGCTATTGTAGAACAGGTTGGGTAAAGTTTATACTGAATACACACGACATAAAACATAACATAATAAACAAGCAGAGAAATCCAGAACTACATGCGTTATGGCTTCGGAAATAGTAACAGTTCTGCCAGTGAGGGCCAACAATCTGCCAGAGAAGGGGAACGGTGTCAGAACACACTCATATGACAGTATGGAGGCAGAGGGTATAGGAGGTTGTGGGATTTCCTAAAGAGGGAGTCTGATAAATTGAGGTTCTAAAGTTAGGGGAATGCACTGATAAATTTAGGAGGCTGTTGTGCCAGAAGACAATAAGAGAGCACAGAAAGAGGTCTTATAAAGGACCAAATATTAGATTATGTGGAAAAGACGCGGAGTTTAAAGGGAACTTGTCAAGTGAAAAAACACTATTACCCTGCAGATACGGGGTTAATCTACAGGTTAATAGCGTTCTGAACCTGCCCGGTGTCCGCACTTAGAGCCCCACAGTCACAGGGGAGGAGGCGACGCGGGTGCAGTCACCGCCCGTAAAGAGGCGTTACAGGTTATGACATCTGCAGCCTATGCATGGCGAGGCCAGTGAGTGATCGCAGTGGTTGAACATGGCATGCTGGCTGTGACAGCAAATGCAAACAGCGGCGAGCACTGAGAATGCAGGAAACGGTCAGCACAGAATGACTGTTCAAACCAAGTACAGGCATTCTGTGCACCCAAATATTTAATCTCTTTAAGACCTTTGACGTATAGGTACGTCATTGGTCTCCACCCCCTCTTGGATGTGCTGAGCCTGCATCATTTCAGGCATATGAACTGATCTGATCAGCTGTCATGAATTGCGATCCACCCGCGGCTGTTAACATGATGAATGCCGCTGTTAAAATCTGACAGCGGTATTTAACATGAGTGCGCCAGAAGCCAATCACAAACCCCAACTGTCAGCGCCCCTGTGACATGATCGCGGGATGCCGATGGGTTGGTATGGCTATTGAGGTTTAAAGGAGATGTAGATGTAGATCTGCCTTGAGAGCCGCCCCGTGGCAGATGTTCATAACAGATGATCATTTCTGCTACACATAGGAGGGCTGGAGCCCTGCTATGTGCAACACAAGCAATTGGATGATCGCAGCTTCAAGTCTCCTAAGGAAACTATTGAAGTAAAAAAAAAAAAAAGTTTTTATAAATATTAAACACACTTAAAAATAGTTAAAATCACCACCTTTTGCCCCATGCAAAATAAACCAAAAAAAAATCAGAAATACACATTTTGTATCGCAGAGTTCAGATACGCATGTTCTATCAAAATATAAAAAGAATTAATCTTATTGGTAAACGGTATAACAAAAAAAAATGCCAGAATTACACTTTTTTGATTGCCACAACCTTGCAATAAAAGGCAATCAAAAGATCGTATCGACCCCAAAATTGTATGCATAAAAACATCAGCTAGGCGTGCAAAAAATACCGTAAGCCCTCACACACGGCCCAGATCACGAAAAAAGGAAAGGCCACGGCTCTCGGAAAATGGCTTTTTTTTTTTTTACAAACTTTGAATTTGCAGGTCAGTTTTAACCTTTAGTGAGCATGATAAAAAAAACACTATTGTGGAATTGCACTTTTTGTTCCAATTTCATTGCACTTGGAATTTTTCCCTGTTTTCCAGTACATTATAAGGGTAAAAACAATGGTGTCTTTGAAAAGTACAACTCGCCCTGCAAAAAGCAAGTTGCCACATGGCCATATTGAATGAAAAATAAAAAAGTTATGGCTCTGGTCAGTAAAAAATGGAAATGCAAAACCGGAAAAGCCCAAGGTGGTGAAGTGGTTACATGCCCTTTCACACCTAATTATTTTCCCTCTATCTTCACCCCTCCTTCTTTGATTGACAGCTTTGGCTTCATAAGGTCAGAGAAGGTTGGAAATGGATGGAAACCAAGCAGGTGAGAAGGTGTATATAAAAGTTTGGCCACCCCAACGGTGCACGAGCGGCTGTGCTTGGATGGAGCAGTCATTCTGTGGTGACAGAGGCCCTTTAAATCACAGTCAACCAAATGTTTGTTTGGAGGACACTTTCCAATTCCCCCATACTCATACAGTCTTATTTCAGTAGGGAGGGCCAGAGAACTTTGGAAGTGGCTTATCTCTCCCTTAGGAACAATTATAAGGCTATCTGGTAAGAGTAGGCTGGCCACCATCCTAACCCACCAAGGAGTTTCATCTAATGAGTGTGACCCATGGCGGCCTAGGAGTGGAAACAATCCATGAAGACATTGGTGTTTCTAGCAAATTCATAGTGTTTTCATACAGTATTGTGAGGAAAATCACTCCATGATGTTCTATAAAACTAATTGAAAATATGCTTCAAGCAGAGAATCCTCGGAACGGTTGTGCTGTTTATTCCCCTGGTGGCACTGTTCTTATTTGTGGACTTCCATTACTTTTTCTTTTGCTTGCAGGCTATTGTTTTTACACTTACGAGAGAACCTGACACCAGATTTCACCCTTCTCACCCTTTCCCATCACACTTTCTGGCTTGAAAATACCTTTTTAATCTTCTACCTCTTTGTGCCTTTGATGTGGAGGACATGCTGCCCTTAATGTTCAGCAATGTCTAATAACAGCTCATTGGTGGGAGTCCAACACCTCACCCCCCACTGATCTGATATTGGTGACGGTCAACATTACGTTCCCGAAAAACCACTTTAAATCCTCTGCCCTACAAAGGCAAAACAGCTGAACAAGCATTGGTCCTTGGCTGTGCAGTAGAGATCTGGAGTGGTGCGTTGAAGAGGTCGTGGAAGTCCACATCAATCAAAGGAGAATGGGATGGACGAGATCTATATCAAGAAGCCGAGGTCATTATCTAGACAATCTGGACATGCCATATGGTGCAGGAGTTTTGTAAACTACTTTTTCTGAAGTTCTAGGTAAAGATCTACATATATGCTCGGAAGCCAAAATGAATGGCAGCCAAGGCTTAGTAGGGTAAATGCTGGCGACAAGGCTTTTTAAAATGCATTTTACACTAGAGCAATAAAATGTAGCTTGTGGATCCTAAGGTAGAGTTTAAAGGGAACATGTCACCCCTAGAAACACTATTAATCTGCAGATATATTAGTATTCTGCATACAAATAACTTTTACATCATGTATGGCTGCATTACTGGAGCAACGGCTACAGGGAGAAAATTAACTTCTATTCTCCCTGCAGCCGCTTGCTTCCAGTCATCTGGGCGGTGCAGGGAGCGGTTACAGTCACTGTACAGTAATTAACAGATAGTCTGCTCTGCAGCATGTGTGTGCCCAGTATGCTGGCATTCAATGTGCCAGGGAGCAATAACAGCGCTCTCAATGTGTACTAAGCGGCGACTTCAGTCGAGTTCATATTTAGCGTAAATGCCACTTGGATTTTGCAGGTGTCCACACCAAACTACGCGATAACAATAATCTCAAATTATTGCGTTTTTTGCAGCGTTTTCCTGATTATTTGATGCATATGTGAAGTAACATTTTTTAGGATATGTTCACACACAGGTTTTATAGCATTTTTTTCCTGTTTTTTTTTTTAAGCAGATTACATGTGTGAATTGTCTGCAGTTTAATAAAGTTAATTTTATTCAGCAAAAAAATGCTGCAAAACCTCTCATTGTTTTCTATGGATTAAAAAAAAAACACTGCAAATACACAGGAAGAATTAACATGCTGCAAATTTCAAAGAATCTACAGTTCCGAAAACCAGTCATAACTCATGAGGAAAAAAAAACAAACAAACAAACAAAAAAAACAAGCGTGTGCATGAGATTTCTGAAATGACAAAGAATTTGCTGGTACTGTAAAACGCAGCTTCTTTTCTGCAAAAAAAAAAAAAAAAAAAAATGCTGCAAAAATGCTGCATGTGAACATAGCCTTTTACAGTACAGAAAAACTTTGATCCTGCAACTGAATTTTTTTTCTGGCTCCCCTTAAAAGCCGAAAGATTAAAAAACAACAACCAAAAACGCACAATCCAACAGTGCTTTTTGACGTACAATGGGCACTAAATCACATTTACTACACTTGGACGGCTATATGCAGATTTTCTGTGCAAAAAAAGGAAAAAAAACGCAGCGGTAAAAAAATAAATAAAAAAAGAACGCAGCATTTACACTACGTGTAAACACAACCTTCCAGCCATCATGGTGGGGCAAAAAGTGGTAAGTAATGACGGCACTGACAACAAACCTCAATTTTCTCCTTGCAACTGCTCTTCCAATAAGGCTAGGTTCACACAAGTGTATGAAAAATCTTGAGTTTCATCCAGAAAACTTGGGACAATTTTGTTCTCACTTGTCATCTATATACAATACGTTTTTGTTTTTTTTAACTCAGCAGCTATTTATCATTTACCACTTCCTATGTTACAGAATTGCAATGTATCTGAAAAAATTGGATGCTATACCGAGGCTTCGTTTGATTTTTTGACGCACCAATAGACCTGAATGGCTGAATCTCATCCAATTTATGGAGGAAGCTTGTGCAAGCTACCTAGTCACAAATAAAGCAGCGACCAGGACAAGGTTTCCTGCAAGTAAAGGAAAAATACTCAGTAAGGGAATAAAAATCAGATTTTTGATTGGTTCCAAAACATGACCGAGCTGCTGAAATACTTTCAAAATATCAATTAAATTCAAGAAAGCAAAAAATATCAATCGTACTACTGAAGAGGGACAAGTCTCCGCTTTTGCTCCCCTAGCAACCACCCTTTTCTCTTTGCCCACCCACAGACCCCTTCCACTCAGGACTACAAAACACTGCTTCTGACAACTGTGTGCTTCCTGCCAGCCTGGCATTTAACACCGTACAAACAGAGCTGTGGGAGAAGCAGCACAGAATATTAAAGAGGATCACTGGCCTGAATTAACCAGATTAATTGTAGCCAAAATCGAAAATTCCCGAACCCATCAAGATCGACAATGTGGACAAATGGGTAAGAAAAGTGACAAGAAAATAGAAAAAAAACAATATGGTGCAGGATACATTATTTAGGATCTGTTGCACAGCCCCCCGATCCCCAGAAAAGAACTCTGGAGCCACACGAACATGGCAAGAGTAGTATATGTAAGGAGTATATGCAAGAATTTTGAATGGGTTCCCCTCTCTTAAAAGGGGATTTTTACTTTAATTATTATTGCCCATAGGCTTGTGCTATGAAAAATAATAAAATCACAATTACTCATTCTCCTTGGGTCTAGCAGGCTGCTCAGGTCTTTGTTGACAGACTGCAGTGGTGACTACAGAGCAATCTGCGTGCTGCAGCCAATCAATGCCTCAGTGGTCATGCCATGATACATGGCACAAGCTGCTGAATTCAGTGATTAGCTGTGACGTCACCTCTTCAGCCTCTCAACAATGTCCATTACAGCAGCGGAAAGCCGGAGTCGGGGAGGATGCAAAATCCTGTTGTTATTATTTCTCCTTATTGCAAACTTATAGGCTTAAAAATGAAAGTAAAAAAAAAAAAAATGGAAAATCCTTTTAAGTAACATGTCATTCAACAAAAACATGTTGAATACACAGAAGAGAATTAAAGAGCACATATTAGATGCACAGTGCATCTGTCTGACACATTACACCAGCACAGTGCCGGCATCACACAAGTACATAA
>VIAB01023120.1:33777-44488 GCA_009801035.1 Oophaga pumilio | reverse complement strand
GGGGTGCAGAGTGTACATTAATGAGAATAAAATGAACTTTTTTTGCATTTAACAAACGGCTGCAATGAAACAAAGAGTGAAAAATTTAAAGTGGTCTGAATACTTTCCAAACTCACTGTATATCATTACATTATAAATGGAAAGTACAAGTGTATTTATTGTATAAGAATTTTTTTAACGTTAGTAAAAAATAACTAACTTCAAAAGCAATAACGCAAAAACATATTTTTAAATGCGCTTTATTAAACAAACATCATAAAAATTGTAAATAAAACTAGTATCATCATATCTGTAACAGCTATACATTACAAGTATCACATTACTATGGTAATTAGTAAATGCCAACGATAAAAATGGTGTCATTTTACGGTAATTTAACCCAAAATTAAATTTTCATATAAATTAAGTTGAATATACAAAAACATTTTGGAAGATTACATGTTTTTACTTTGCCAATGTATTTATAATAAGAGTAAAAATATATAACTCAAACCTGTAGATGAGGAGCTGGCGCTCTGTGCACAATGAACTAGTCTTACTGAGAACTGTGCAGTATGTCAAGTAGGGAAATTAAAGCGCAAGAAAAAGACCATGTGGTGGAGTGATTTCTAGCATCGCAGCTGAAACTTGATACTAAAAGCTTTATACAAGTGGTGAAAAAGCTCTATTTCTCCATTAAGATTTTCCCTAGGGACTTGTCTAAAAATGACATAACGTAAAGTATCTCTTGGATTTATAGGATCAATTGAAACTAGATTTTTTTTAAAGTATGGTGTGACTTACATTAGCATGCACACTTCCTACTAGAGACTCAGTATACATTAATGCATCCTAAACATTTTTCTTAACTACATATATAAAGTTTTCTAGTCCCCAACAAGGTTGTCAAAAGTGAATAATATACACGCAAGAAGAATTACAATGGTATTTGGGGGGATAAAAGGAGGCAATACATAATAATTTGTAATCTGCTATAATACCAAGAATTTTGCTTTTTTTGTACATTATTTAAGTGAAGTGTAAAAAGTCAATGAAACTTGAAGAGCCACAGAACAGTGCCCTGAACTATGGTGCCCTGAACTAAGCATGATTTAAAGTACTGCCCTCCATGTAATGGGCAAAGGGACTGTTGAGACCCATCAGGCTCCAGAATCAAGGTACGGTTGTGCTCAAAACATAACACACCCAGGCAGAATTTTTGCTTTCTTGGCCTTTTCTCAGAGAATATGAATGATAACACCAAAACTTTTTCTTCACTCATGATTAGGGGTTGTGTGAAGCCATTTATTGTCCAACTACTGTGTTTTCTCTTTTTAAATCATAATGACAACCCAAAACAACCAAATGACCCTGCTAAAAAGTTTATATACCCTGGTGATTTTGGTCTCATAACACGAACAGAAGTTGACACAAATGGGTTTGAATGGCTGGCTACTAAAGGTAACATGAGGTCAGGAAACTGAGATGGTCACTTCAGAACCTTTGCTTTGTTCTGCTGTAGCCAATGACAGGTCGACTTGGCTTTGTGTTTTGGATCGTTTTCATGTTGGAACGTCCAAGTACGTCCCATGTACAGCTTCTGGGCTAATGATTGCAAATTTGCCTTCAGTATTTGCTGATAACGTGCTGCATTGATCTTTTCTTCAACTTTGATCAAGTTTCCTGTGCCTTGTAGCTCACACAACCCCAAAACATCAGTGATCCACCTCCATTCTTTACAGTAGGAATGGTGTTCCTTTCATCATAGGCCTTGTTGACCTCTCTCCAAATCTAACATTTATGGTTGTGGCTAAAAAGTTCAATTTTGGTGTCATCACTCCAAATTACCTTGTTCCAGAAGTTTTGACGCTTGCCTCTGTGCTGTTTTGCGTATTGTAGGCGAGATACTTTGTAGCATTTGGGCAGTAATGGCTTTCTTCTGGAGACTCGATCATGCAGCCCATTTTTCGTCAAGTGCCTCCTTATTGTGCATCTTGAAACACCCACACCGCTAGTTTTCAGAGAGTCTAGTAGTTTAGCTCATGTTATTTGTGGGTATTTCTTTGCATCCCGAACAATTTTCCTGGCATTTGTCACAGGTCACTGGTGAGGATGTTACCTTTAGTAGCCATTCAAACCCATTTGTGTCAATTTCTGTGCATGTTATCAGGCCAAAATCACCAGGGTGTGTAAAATTTAATCAGGGTCATTTGGATGCTTTGGGTTGTTATTACGATTTAAAAAGAGAAACCACAGGATTTTGACAATAAATGGCTTCACCCAACCACTAACCATGAGTGGAGAAAAAGTTTTGGTGTTATCATTCATATTCTCTGAAAAAAGGTCCAAGAAAGCAATAATTCTGCTGGGGTATGTAAACTTTTGAGAACAACTGTATAATTAATTACATCATCTGCTCCCTATATTAGGGTGTCAAAAATGTGTATGCAGTTTGCTGATAGTAAAGTAAAACATTTAAAGAGACTCAATAAAAAAATCTATACTATGGTAATCAGTAAGAAAATAAAAAGCTGCTGATTTCTGAAACAGTCTTGTTTTTATGTTTTTACTTACTTGCATTTCCTGCTATGTGTCTACAAATAAAGAGTGCCCTAAATGAATATGAATGAGTCTTAGGAAGGTCCGTATTTTACACTAGTGCCTCAGGTAGCACGGGGTTATGCCAATGGACAGTAAAAAATATAAATAAATATCATCTGCCAAATAAGAAAACCTCCATCTTTGTGGAAGGTGTCAGGGTTACAATCATTTTTATTTGTAAATGACTACGCCAAGGTTAGAGGATCACCAATCAGCTGCCCCTCCAATG
The DNA here is from genome assembly GCA_009801035.1 of Oophaga pumilio. Classification (NCBI taxonomy): domain Eukaryota; kingdom Metazoa; phylum Chordata; class Amphibia; order Anura; family Dendrobatidae; genus Oophaga; species Oophaga pumilio. The sequence goes on along the minus strand of VIAB01023120.1, from coordinate 41,679 downwards.
TGCAGCAGCAAGGTCACATCATCAAATTGCTAATGTAGCTGCAGAAGGTTAAGACGCAGATGTCAGGAGAATGAAAGCATTCGGTAGACTCAAACCAGTAGTGCAGGTAAATGTAGTTACTGTTTTAATATAAGTTTATTACAGCAAAATCCTTTCTACTTATCAGCTATTAAAAGAGACTTAAAATTCCCCCACTGCAGCTTCTTCTAACTGTTTTCGATCTCCCCTGTGCTAGATTCACAGCTGCAATGGTCTTCCATGCTGCTGCTTCTTCTGGAGAGGGTAAAAGGGTGTAACAGAGTGATAAATGAGCAGGATCTTCTCTTTTCTCTGTGTATTATCCACAGAAGGCATCCAAGCATTTAAGCTACACTGTTGGGTTTAGCGACAACTGACAATTTGACATGGAGTTTCTTTGTGAAAAATGTCACATGCAACTCATTTAAGTGCAGAACTAGTAATATTCCTTATGAGCACACACAAGAGCCTATTCTGAAATATTACTTGAAACAATAGGCAAACTTTTGTTCTGCTTGATGGACAGTCTAAGGTACCATGATGACTGAGGAGTGGGATAGTGGGCTTAAGAGTGATAAAGCGATTGGCAGCCTGAGCGTAAAAGTGCAGTATTGTCCTGTACAGCCTCTAGGAGACTGATCGTGGGTAAGTGAGAGTGACACCACAGGTTCCTCCCTGACTGGTTGCTTCACAAGTACACCTGAGTGTTATCATCAGGAAAAGCATCCAGTGAGCTATAGAAGACATGTCTTACATTTTGGTGCCACAGAAGCTGGTGAGTGATGATAAAGTAGGTCTGTAAAAAGCAGAGTCATTTCTGAGATGGTTTCGGCTGAGGAAGAGCTAGTCCTAAGTTAGAATGCTAGCCAATAGGGACAGATTCTCTTCTCTGAAACCTGCAAATAAAGAGAGGTCTGTATTCCTATTTTAGAAAAGTAAGTAGACTGGTTTGTTCAATGGGGACAGTGACGTGCTAACCGTGCATTTTGAAGATAAGCCAAAAAATAGAGTGCAATATCGCCTCCTGCATACAGTGAAGATTCTAGTGTCCCAATGTAAATTGTAAAACAACCAATGTACTGCTGTATTGCAAGTCATAATAGAATGGTAGCTCTTTCTTGAGAAGGACTTAGGCTGGGTTCACATCGCGTTAGGGCAATCTATTTAACGGATCCGGTAAACGGATGCGCTAACGATGAGACCCTAATTGTCAGTATTTTTGCGATTGCGTTAACCCATGGTTGCATTGCGTCAGCCTGTGTTAGCAATAGAGTTCTATGCAGAGCGAATGCTTCCGTTGGCTGTGCGTTCATGGTAACAGACCTGAAAATGCCGTAGTCCGCGTTCAAAGGTGCGTCACAAAATAATGGACCATCGCAAACGCATGCCGATTTTGACATGTGCTAGGATCCGCCAAGCTAGTGGAAGTCAATGGGTGCGTTAAAGGATCCTTTACATTGCATTAGTGCCGCTTAGAAACGGAGCCATTAAACGGATTGCCCTAACGCCATGTGAACCTAGCCTTAGACTGAAGCTGAGTTGACCATTCTGTAGTCAGGAATCTTAAACCTGAGCCGATGTTGGGTGACACACAGACAGCTGTGGGTACCTGAGAAGTCCGTGAATGTTATTAGTGGACCCCATAAAGGCACAATGCAGTGTCAATACCAGTGTCAATGCCGTGCATGTATGAGGCAGGGAGTCACTTCAGAGGGACCCACAAGCTGCACTGCGGAACAAATGCTTAGTCACCATGAACGCAAATTACATTAATGGATCTGTTGGTAAATCCTTATATGCCCAACCTAGGTAAAGGCCAACTACTATTTTTCATTCTACAGCTATGTATCAAATAAAACTATTTGCTCAACCACAAAGTAATGAGTAAAAGGTGCTCCCTGCTCATGGGCAAATACAAAGGAAATACATCTTCCTTTTGGATCCACTTCTGGCTGTGCATTAAAAACCTACATATGTGATTCCAACCTCAGAAAAAGAAGACATTACTTCGGGCAATTTGTATTTCAGTGTTAGACACATATTTAAGATACGAAAGGTGGTTACACATGGTGTATTCATCTAGGTGCAATAAGAAAATGTGTATTTACTTACATACAATGTTAATCAAGCTATAGCGCATTTTATCATACATTGATCAAAATGACTTCCTTCAGCATTTCCTGACCATCTTTCTGCCAGATGCTAAAAATGTAATTAAATATTTCTGTTGCTTATTAAAAGTTTATTACATTCCTCAGTGTGGACATAGTAATACCCCATATGTTAGACTGAGTACACCTGGCTACTTCATTACAGAAATCATTTTGATACAAGCAAATTCACTTAAACATATTGGATATAGCATGTTGTAATTAATACTTGAGAAACTGAGCTAAATGTAATGGCTAATACTCCTAACTATGCAGCAGTGGATGATGCAGGATGTCTCAACGTAACAAGAGGCAGATTTGGCAATTTATAGATCAGGGAAAACATAGCCACAATATCTGTAGGAGGCGGCATTACCGATTGTCCCTAAGTCTTCCCAAAACAGGTTTACCTGAAAACGGCTTAACAGAAGTTTTGCTTCCGACTGGACGGGGGAGAGCAGCTGTTGGACCAGCCTAGTATTCTCTCCCGAAATTTGGAACAAAATCAGCATATGTTCTCTGATTACATTGTTGATTTGGCCACTATTTTCACCAATAGAATACGTGAGATCCGCAGTTATAGTCCCCAGCCTTTCCATAATAGATTTCGTAATTTTGCAAGACATTTTAAAAGTCTAAAATGCAGTGTGAGTTTTTTTAGGTGGTAAATGAATGAAATAGACTAATTCTCTTATTCATCTACATTGCTCTGCACTGTATGAAACCGGTCTAGGGGCTCAAGGTAATCTGTCAGCCCAAACTGACTGTGTAAACTGACAGTATATACTATGCACATAATTAGGGGATAGAAAAAAATGTCTCTAGTATTCTAATTGTTTCCTTCGTTCTGCCGAAACTGAAGTTCAATCAAATATGCAAACTATGTGCTCGGTGCATCCTTGGTGTGGTCAAGAGACTCAGTGCACCATAGTGTTCACTGGCTTTACATGCCCCCACCTCCTTCACTGGCGATTATCCCATCAGTTTGGGGTTGTTAGACTCTCTATAAGGACTTGTTCACGAGACTGATTATATTCAAGAATAACTGGACCATTCTTCTTGGATGGAGAAAAAGACCCTACCTAAAATGTTCTTTATAGTGCTGGTTACTAAGGATTGAGATAAATTTGCTACTTCTTCATTAACATAGGAAAAATGTGCGCAGAGACCCAAGTTCTTGAACTTCATTGGACAATTTTAATCAAAAATTGCCCCAAACTACCATCATCTAAATAATATTTCCACAAAAATAATACCACCATACAGCATTCATACAATACTAGGGCTCTGGAGAAAGTGGTAGCGTTGCGTTGTTCACTTGTAGAACTACTGTTTTTCTTTTCATAGTAGTCTTCTGTGTACCTACAAATACTTCAGCAGACTAAAAACAAACTTTAAATGAATTGTCCAGCCACTGAAAAGTTAAGAAAAATTAGCAAGATAGTGTAAAGTATTAAAACATGTTCCTTGCTGGTCAGTGTACTGCCTGCTTGGTTCAGATGGACTTATGACATCAAATTACTGGCTGCAAGGTCAACAATATATCTGTGAAACCAATTCTCAAGATGGAAACCAATATACTCACAAGATAACCGTACAAAGGGGTTGAATGGAACCTCAGGATTCAAGTTGTACCAAGCATTATAATAATTTGAAATTTCAGTCCCAGTGTAAAACCTATCCCACTTATAAATACTGGTGTCTTCTTGCAAAACAAATGGCATGTTCTGCTTCTTCAGATACGTACGGCCAGGTGAGATTGCAACCTGTACACACTGTAAATACCTTACAATACTGTTCACCGGTGAGATATAAAGCTGCATATAAGTTTTCAGTTCCAGATGGAATATTGATGACTAATATAAGTCATTGTAAATAAAAAAAATACATATTTAAAAATTAGATGTAGAACTAGAACGATGTGTGAAATATAGTGGTCAAGGTATGGTGACGACTGTGACAAGAGGCTAAAAAAGGTCAAAAGAATATCATCACTGTCATCCTATGCAGCCGATCGATAAATCTAATTCATATGCAGATCTAAAGTAAAAAAAATCATAAAGTAAATGCTAGAAAATGTCTAGGTGCGAATATATTACAATTTTATAGATTTTGCCTGATCTCCAGTGTAATCAGTAAATAATGGGTTTGCAACAGTAATTTCATGATAAAAATTGGAAGATTTAGGCTGTTCTGTCATTCTTATTTTCTACTTTATTTATTTCATGGTTAATGCATATGAATTTATAGAGTTATGAGTTAAAGAAAATCTGACACAATGTTTTTGCTCTCCTATCTGAGAGCCACATGATGAAGGGGCACACAGCCTGATTCATATGCTGCATTTTTATTAAAATATTTTTTCTCTGCTACAGATCTAGTAGTGCTCTGAATGCTGAGCTCTGTATAACCTTGCCTACACCACAGCATCTGCTGTGCATAGGCAGAAAGCTTACAATTAGTGGTAAAGGCAAGATTGGGCTACATGGCAGCAGGGTTACTTGTCCTGATGTAAGGTGCCTGAGTGGGGTAGCTGTAGATGAGCTACTGCTCCTGCACGCCCTGGCACTGTACAAGAAAATAGTGTCCCAGAGTGCTGTTAGGTCTAGGGCTCATCACACTCACTTGTGAGCCATAAGTCTCAGCTGGTAGACTTCCATCTTTGAATGTGAGATGAGTATAACTTTGATTTTTTATTTTGATCTTAATAAATGGATAACAGAGGGTTGGGGAATGTTTATTTCAATCAAAGGACTTTTCTCTGTGTGTTTTTATAAAATTTGACAACTGGGTTAGTGATGGGGGGTCTGATAGATGCCTCTCCTTTACTAATCCCAGGGCTTGATGTCAGTTGACATTACAAAGTGAACATCAACCCTAAAATTATAACCTGACTTGCCACCACACCAGGGCAAGTGGGAAGAGATAGGCAAAGTTCCTGAATTGGCATATCTAATGGATGGGCCTTTTCTGGGTTGGCTGCGGGCTGCTATTTTTAGGCTAGGGAGGGCCAATATCCATGGCCCCTCCCCAATCTAAGAATACCTGCCCACATTAATCTGCATTAGCTTGGCTGGTTATCAAAAATGGGGGGGACCCCACACTGGTTTTTTTTAATTATTTAAAGCAAACCTGTCGTTAGGTTTGGTCTATACAAGTTACGGCCACCGCATTTCAGGGCTTAATTACAGCATTCTATAATGTTGTAGATAAGCCCCTGATCCAATCTGCAAGAGAAGAAAAATAACTTTTATTATACTCACCTGCAGGGCTGTTAGGTCCGATGGGTGCCGCAGGTCCTGGTCCGGCGCCTCCCATCTTCTTGCGATGCCACCCTTCTGCTTGCTTCATGGCTCCACAGCTTTGCGTTCCCGCGCATGTGTACTTATCTGCCCTGTTGAGGGCAGAGCAAAATACTACAGTGTGCAGGTGCCGGGAAAGGTCAGAGAGGTCCCGCGCCCGTGCGCTGCAGTACTTTGTTCTAGCCTCAACAGGGCACATAAGTGTGCCTGCGCAGGAGTGCACTGACGGGGAACTATGAGGCAAGCAGGAGGAGGGTGGCATCACAAGAAGAAGACAAGAAGATGAGAGGCGCCCGACCAAGACTTGCAACACCCATCCTACTGAACTGCCCACAGGTGAGTATAATAAAAGTTATTTTTCTTCTCTTGCAGGTCAGATCAGGGGCTTATCTACAGCATTATAGAATGCTGTAGATAAGCCCTGAAAGGAGGTGGCCATAACTCGCATCGGCCAAGCCTGGTGACAGGTTCCCTTTAAATAAAAATTTTGATAACCATCCAAGAAAAAGCTGACAGCTGAGAGTTACAGCCTGCAGCTGGTGGCTTTACCTGCACTTGTTATCAAGAATAGAGGGGACCCCACACCATTATGACAGCTTATATGACAGGCACCAGCTGGGGAATACTCTCATCAGCATACACCTGCTCCCGCTGCTATCTTCGAGACCAAGCATACAATGATGAGAGGAGTACTCTCAACAGCCAATGCCTGTGACCAGCAAGAATGTGTAACTCATAAGGTTAACGTGTAACGTTACCGCCGATCAAAGCCGGTGTTTCTCACGCAGTAATATAGATGAAAACTTGGGAAATGCCAGATGTCAGGCTCCCCATTCATTTCAATGGGGTCCAGGTTCGTGTTTGATTTCTCTTATCATTTGGTACCCTAACCAAAAAAATTTTTAACTTTCGGCCAAACCCTACGGATCCAAACATAAATGGGTTCACCCCTCACTAGTTGCTACCAATTAAGATATTTAGTTGTTTAAATCTATTTTGGTAAAAGATAACCTTTATGATCAGCAATTAAAAATCATGTTTATTTCTCAAGAAAAACAGTTACTTTTGCTGCCTGACACTTAAATATTTGTTTGATAAGATCACTTATTACTTGCAGTCCATGAGTGTCTTTTTCATTCTATCTACATATTGTTCTCGATACTCATTGACTACCAGCAGCAGAAATTGTTTCTGTTCTCCATTTATTGTGTGCAACTTGTAATATCCTTCCATCACTGCTGCTTCTCACTCTGCAGTATTATTAGTCATTCTCATACAACTATTTTCTTGGCAGCCTGGTAGTCTTCATCTGCAGAAGATAGATCTATATCTTTGGACAGGAACGTCGATGACATGCCGGTGATGCTAAAGATCCTGTAGGTTTTCTGAGTGACAAAGTCTTCCAGTTTCTTCATAACATCTGATGCTGAATTCACAATTATCTCCTTGGGAGGATGTTCTACAGCTGTTGTTTGTAAGACTGTCACCATCAGACGTTTTGTGTCATTTTACCCTTCATCATCAAGCAAGGATAGAGGAATCAGTTCCTCAAACAAGTTCCATAAGTGTCTTTTCATCTTCTTCATCGTGACTTCTGACACTGACTTGTTCTGTTCCTTGTATAGATAGATGTCTTCGAGCAGCTGGAGCTCAATACTTGGAGTTAATGGCTGCTGATGGCACCAGGAATCATGCCTTCACATAGATTAAAACAGTGAACGGACAGATGTCTGTGATAGTTTGGAGACAAAGGATTTTTCCGGCACTGGAGATTTTTCCATAAAAAACATCATCTTTATTCAGAAAATCTTCATGGTTAAAAAACAATACATGAGGGGGAAGCCCCAACGCCTGACGCGTTTCGGACCTGAAGCGGTCCTTCCTCTAAGGAATACAGACATAAAATCAACAATTCCTTTATATGTTCTCAACCATTGCAAAAGAACATGTGGTTAATTAAGGAGACCACTTCTATTTAACTATTTAACAACCAATACTATTTTCATAGAATGTGGTCACACAAAAAATGCATGTCACTATTATAATGCCGCATAAAGTGCATATGTGCATGCTAGAGATGAGCGACTTTGCCTTTTTTAGGGTCGAGTCGGGTTTCGGACCACACGACTTTCACAAAAGTCGAGTCGAATGAAATCGGCCAACTATAGGCAAAAGTCGAAGGTCCGTCTGAAACACGAAATCCAATGCAAGTCAATGGGGAAGCAAAGTCGGCATGGAGTGGAGGACAGTAAACACACCTACAGTGCCCATTTCAATGCCAACGGCATCAATTCTTATTACTTAAGCTTGTTGTCAACCTTAATTTACTTTATAATAATAGTAACTCATTCAAAACTGGAGGTTATTTGGCAAAAGTTATGGGGGGGTGCAGGGCTGGTTCCAGGTTTTCGTGGGCCCCGGGCCAAAGAGTC
>VIAB01023120.1:14788-25920 GCA_009801035.1 Oophaga pumilio | reverse complement strand
CGGCGACTTAAGAATCTGACCGACCTGTTTCGCTCAACTCTAGTCAAAACTCATCACTATAGATAAGAGTTGGCAATTTGGGCAATCTAATACCACGTGGGATCATTTTGTGACTTATATATTTTTCAAGAGTCACTGAATCCCACAAGGTTTTCAGGTGGCTGATCATCTGCTTTTCCAATTCAGCAAACAAAACGTTCATCTCACTGTGATCTTCGCCACCATCCTTACAAACAACATCAAACAATTCAACAGCTTTTTGTTTTCTCCGTTCACAAGTTGCCAATATATCTTTGGCTCCAGTCTCCATTTCAACAATTATAATTCAGCCTCCGGGAGCAAATAAGTCAGTCACAGATTAAAAATAGGAAAGCAGGGGGAAAGGATGATTGCTCACCAGACTATGCTTGGACACCGTCCATGCCTGGAATTCAATGGCTAACTACCACATATGAACAAGCTTGAAGACAAAGGATTTTTCTGGCACTGGAGATTTTTCCATACAAAACATCATCTTTATTCAGAAAATCTTCATGGCTAAAAAACAATACATGAGGGGGAAGCCCCCAACGCCTGACGCGTTTCAGACCTGAAGCGGTCCTTCCTCTTAGGCATACAGACATAAAATCAACAATTCCTTTATACGTTCTCTGCTATTGCAAAAACACATGTGGTTAATTGAGGTGACCACTTCCATTTAACTATTTAACAACCAATACTATTTTCATAGAATGTGGTCACGAATGGTCTTTCCTATTTTTGAGATGTCTGTGATAGCCTTTTCTTCCTCATTTGTGAGCACGAACTAATGAACATACAAATTTTTAGAGCGTAGATGGCCTTTGCCATCCATCTGGCTCAGTGAAATCCAGTTGGAGCGCTGAATGAAATTCCTCCAAATGGAACACCACCAAGTGAAATGATTGTTAACTCTAATAATTCTCAGTAGTCCTCATGGGGTTGGTCTGAAGCAGTTGCATCTCCACAAAGGCTATGATTTCAGCTACAATGTGGGAAACTGCTGTTGACATGATCTGAGAGTGCTGTCTGAAAGGTAGTTAAGTCAATGATATGCCAGTTGTTCTTGAACGTGGTGAAGATAATTTTTCTGGACCTTTGGATGGACCAAGGCAATGAACAACCACTGTTTCCAGCACTATTTCTAGACTATGATGGCAGCATGCAAACCACAACATGTCTGTTATGATTTGGTAGCTGAGGAGTGCATGTAAAAAAGGCAATACACCAGAGCAGTTGGAATCTATGAGATTGCAGTACCCTGACTAACCACCACAACTAGAGGCAGCCGTGGAGCGTTCCTACGTTGGTCCTAGACGCCTCGTCACAGCCTGAGAAACTAACTATACCTAAAGATAGAAAGAGGAAAGCTATCTGCACCGGAGCAGATCCCCAAAGAACATAGAAAGCCCCCAAACATGTAATATCGGTTAGACAAGAAGAAATACTGACACAGACAGAAAATAGTATGAGCAAACGTTGGGGCCCAAACTATCTAAATAGAAAAGGATAGGAAGGGTACTTACTGCAATCCCAAAAAACCCTGAAAAGCACCAACTCTACTAATTTCAAAAACACCTGAGATCACACGACCTCTACCACCTAAATTAGTTCTCTGGTGTAACAAAATCAAAACAGCAGCCACTGAAAAAACTGGAAAAAGCAAAAGTACAAAACATCAGTGGCTGAACTAAACTGAGAGGGCAAAAGCCCCCGGAGGGGACCCTGAAGGCCCCCACAGAAGTGCAGGACAAAATGCAAAAATAAAGCACAAAAACAAAAAGAAGAAAATGTCTTATCTGTTAGCAGGAGATGCAGACACGACACAGCAGGCTACTAAGGAAACAGGAATCAAGGATTGAGACCAGAACAATTGATCACCGGCAACCCTGATGGGAAGGCGACTCCCTTAAATAAGACCAGTCAGTAACACCTGATTCCCAATCCTCAAAATCTTCACTGGACAGTCCAGTACCGCCTGTAACCACCAGAGGGAGCCTCCGCTCAGAACTCATTTCAAGTCCATTCACAACACATGTCCTTGCCAAGCTTCTTCTTTAGAAGTTTGCAGACGCCGTTCCTGAAACCCATGTTGACAGGTGTGGTATCAAAATACATGCACTTTACATTGTCAGTAACATTCCAGGTCACTGCTGCTATGCAAGCAGTATTAGAACAAGTGTCACCTGTTCCTTTGGCAAGCTTTGGAACTCCAAGCAACTGATCAATGCTAACTCCTGATACCAGAATGGGAATACTGTTTACAGTTTTATTGTCGCTGATGTCTTCTAAGAGCTTTCCATTCCATATTAATGAATAAAGGTACAGTTGGCTGAAACTCCTGTTTCATGATTTGCATTGAAATCTGCAGGATTGTGTATAAGAATCAATATTTCATTTCTATCACTAACTTTGGCCACGTCAAGGATTGCTGACAATTTGTCATCTAGTACACTGACGCTTCCTCTTTTGGCTCATTTACTGATGACGGTACCTCTGATGTGTTATATGTTTCATCATCTTCCATTTGACAACTGCAACACCACCTTTTCCTCTGTATCTGTAAGGATTCCGGATATTCCATGGAGCCTGTTTTGCCCTTGTCCAAGATGGAGTCTGTTACTTCGCCCTGTCCAGGAACTTACTCTCCATCCTTCTATATAAGTCCAGTTTGGGAGACTCTCCTTGCAAGAGTATTTTGTTGCTGTTTGCTTCTGAGCTTCCTCCTGGCTTGCCTCTAGAGTTCCTGCTGCTGCTCGTTACTCGGTGCTCTGCCTCACCACTTCCAGCTGCCTTCAGTCTTCTAAGCTGCTTACAGATCCTGGCTGGGGTTACCTACTGTTCAGACTTCTGAGACTGTGTCTGTTTCGGGTTGCTGTGCGAGACTTGAGCAGGACTTCTCAGCCCTAAAGGCACATTTAAGGACCTCTCCCTGTTATGCTCCACCCATGTATTTCTGGACTTCCATGAAAAGTGTAATCTCCTTTATCTGCATAGTTCTGGACTTCCATGTACAAATGCTAGTCACATTCTTGCTTCTTATTGCTGCTGGACTTCCATGTATAAGTGTCGGTCGCACTCTTGCTGCATACTACTGGTGGACTACCACGTATTAGTGCGGGACGCACTCTTGCTGCATACTACTGCTGGACTTGCACATATAAGTGCTGGCCGCACTCTCGCTGCGTATTACTGCTGGACTTGTGTGTATTAGCAATAGCACCCCTCTACTAAGTTTTCTGGACATTTCTGTTTTGTGCTATGGACTTCGTTACAAATGCAGAAAAATCTGTTAGCTTTTGTTCTACTTCTTGCTTTGTTAAATACACTTATTTGTCTCAGCTTTGGTCTCAGTCTCGTTTTATCTAACGCAATCAAATTCCATAGTACCCACAAAAATTGTTACAGTATCATTTCTTTCTTGTTCATCATTCTCTATTTATTTTCTTGTAATTTTCTTATCTTTCTTTATAATTTCTTTGTTTTTTCTCAAACTCTTTGTCAACACTTCCCATTTTTCCATGGCGTCCAGTTTGTCTCTAAGTTAGCAAAATCTCCTTGTCTTCCAATATTCTTGTCATATCTATAGGCCTTGCATGCGCGATATCAAACAAGTTGTCTAAATCAGCGCTCCATTCTTCCTACTTCTTACTCCTTCTTCAGACTTTCAAAACGTTTAGCTTTGTTTTCTTTGTTTTTCTTCAGCTTGTCATATTTTTTGAAGAGACCTTCCACTTTTTCAACCACGTGTTTTTCAGTCTCGTGGGGATGCCTGCCTTTGTCCCGACATCAAAAACATCATTAGCTTTTAAACAAACTGCATCACAAACTATCTGTGTATGTATTTTCTTGTGGTAGTTTGTTTTGCTTTTGGTTGTTGGCTTTGACATACTGCAGTGCTAGCTGCTATGTTTGATGTTTTATTTTTGTAACCTCTGTAAAGCGAACACGGTGTACAGGAACTCATGCAAACAGAAACAGACAGTGCTGAGAGTAATCCTCTCAGATCTGCATTGCTGTGACAACCCGGGGAAGGAGAAGCAGCATCAGAGAACAGGACTGGTTGGCTGTACAAACTGGAGAAGGAGGGTAAAATTAATGTCAGGCTATATTCACCTAAAATTGTGTGATCCTGCTACAGTCATATCTTTTACATTAAGGTGCAAATGGGACACGCCCATGGCAAAAAAAACAGAAAATTTGAGGGTACGTAGGGACCCTTAAAATGTGTGCATCTGGCTGAATTATATTCTGCATTTTTAGCTTACATAAAAAAAACAGAATCAAGGGGTGCCTACTGAAGAAAACACACTTTCGAAGGTAAAGACCACCCTAGTGGTCACCTTAGGAAAAACAACCATGTGGCCATGGGAGGCCAATCACAAGTCAGATTGAACTCGCACAGTCTTGTGAAATGGCGATGCATCTTACTTGTATTTCCTACAATAATCACAGGTCTCAGATTGGCTACATTGCCAGAATGGAGAAACAGAAGGAGTGGAGATGACCTACAGTATTGATAGGAACTGAAGAGATGTCAAAAAGGACAGGTAAGTAAAAATTAGCTTGAAGAGATTTTTTTAATTATTATTATAACCCTTTCAAGATACTTGATAAAACTCAAATCCTAAATATTGGAGTTCTGGCAAATGCAATTTTTTATGGAAATTGTAACAAATTAGATTTGTTATTTATCAATTTGATCTTCTTTAATATTTACACACGTGGTCAAGATTGTTGGTTCCTCTCGTTTAATGACAGAAAAACCCACAATGGTGACAGAAATAACTTGAATCTGAAGAAGTAATAATTAGAGTTGAGCGAAACAGGTCGGTCAGATTCAAAAGTCACCGACTTTCGCCAAAGTCGGGTTTCGTTGGCCGAAACACGACCATAGCGTGCAGTCAGTCATGCGTTTGGCGAAATGAGCGCCAAAGTCGATTTTCCCAGAATGCTTTCAGGTGCCTTTTTTCAGCCAATGAGCAAGGACATACACTGTGGGCAACGAGATGACATGGTCAGCATCCACCACCATCTTAGAGAAGGGCATTGCAGTGATTAGCTTGCTTTGGGGGGCGTCACAGTGTCTATGAAAGCCCTGACCGCCGACCATCATTTTACTTCTGCCAATCTTAACAGTAGGGAGAGGTTGCTAACGCTGCTTATCAGTAGGGAGAGAGTTAGGGCTGGAAACCGAACTTCTTATGTGCTTGTGCTGATATCAATTGTGCTGTACAGTTAGTGTGCAGTGACAGGGGAGGATTTTCTTGTGTGCAGCAGCGCTGGTTATTAGGCTGCCTGATAGCTGTATTGCTGTGTGTACACTGCTGTGCAGACTGCTTTTTACACAGCACTAATACTTTTATTCTTTTTTTCTGCACAGTTACCGAGCGTTCATTTTTTCCCACACCGTATAGAGCTGTACGCTCCTCACACACTACCGTGTACCGGCTGGTATCATGGACAAATACATGCTGACTATCTGTGTGTGACTCCGGAAATATATACGGAGATTTCAATTTTCCCCTACACCATATACAGCTGTACGCTTCTGATACAACACCGTATATCTGCTCTTTGTATTACGGTCAAATCCATACTGAGAGAGAGTCTGTGTCTCACTCCGGAAATATATGGATCCGGAGCATCATGATTTGTTGTATGTGTTAAAGGGGCCCACTGAGGTTCTTTCGCCCGGGGCCCACGAAAGCCTGGAGCCAGCCCTGCCCCCCCATAACTTTAGCCAAATAACCCCCAGTTTTCAATGCGTTACTATTATTATAAAGTAAATTAAGCTTGACAAGCTTAAGTAATAAGAATTGATGATGTTGGCATTGAAATGGGCACTGTAGGTGTGTTTACTGTCCTCCACTGACTGCCGACTTTTCTTCCCCATTGACTTGCATTGAGGTCGAGTTTTCGACTCCGACTTGACCTTTTACCGTTAGTCGGCCGACTTCGTTCGACTCGACTTTTGAGAAAGTCGGGTTTCACAAAACCCGACTCGACCCTAAAAAAGGCAAAGTCGCTCATCTCTAGTAATAATAAATCAAAAATCTATGAAAATGAACAAATGAAAGTCAGACATTGCTTTTCAACCATGCTTCTACAGAATTTTTAAAAAATAAAACTCATAAAATAGGCCTGGACAGAAATTATGGTACCCTTAACATATTATTTTGTTGCACAACCTTTTGAGGCAATCACTGCAATCAAACAATACTTGTAACTGTCAATGAGACTTCTGCACCTCTCGACATGTATTTTGGCGCACTCCTCAAAAGCAAACTGCTCCAGTTGTCTCGTGTTTGAAGGTTGCCTTTTCCAGATGGCATATTTCAGCTGTTTCCAAAGATGCTCAATAGGATTTAGGTCAGGGCTCATAGAAGGCCACTTCACAATAGTCCAATGTTTTCCTCTTAGCCATTCTTGGGTTTTTTAGCTGTGTGTTTTTGGTCATTATCCTGTTACAAGACCCATAACCTGCGACTGAGACCAAGTTTTCTGACATTGGGATGCACATTTCTCTCTAGAATCCCTTGATAGTTTTGAGATTTCATTGTGCCCTGCAAAGATTCTAGATACCCTGTGCCAGATGCAGCAAAGCAGCCCAAGAACATAATAGAGCCTCCTCCATGTTTCACATTTGGGACAGTGTTTGATTCTTGATATGCTTCATTTTTCTGTCTGTGAATATAGAGCTGATGTGCCTTGCCAAAACGTTCCATTTTTGTCTCATCTGTCCATAGAACATTCTCCCAGAAGCTTTGTGGCTTGTCAACATGTAATTTGGCAAACTCCAGTTTGGTTTTTTTATGATTTTTTTCAACAATGGTGACCTCCTTGGTCGTCTCCCATGAAGTCGACTTTGGCTCATACAACGACGGATGTTGCATCTGACACTGATGTTCCGTGAGCTTGAAGTTCACCTTTAATCTTTTTAGAAGTTTTTCTGGGCTCTTTTGTTACCATTCATATTATCCGTCTCTTTGATTTGTCATCAATCTTCCTCCTGCAGCCACATCCAGTGAGGTTGGCTACAATCCCATGGAGCTTAAATTTCTGAATAATATGTGCAACCAACTGTAGTCACAGGAACATCAAGCTGCTTGGAGATGGTCTTATAACTTTTACCTTTGACATGTTTGTCTATAATTTTCTTTCTAATCTCCTGAGACAATTCTTTCCTTTGCTTCCTCTGGTCCATGTTGAGTGTGATACACACCATGTCACCAAACAGCACAGTGAGTATCTGTAGCCCTCTATACAGGCCACTCACTGATTCCAAGATTGTAGACACCTATGATATTAATTAGTGGACACACCATGATTTAACATGTCCCTTTTGTCACAATATTTTCAGGGGTACCATCATTTCTGTCCGGGCCTATTTCAGGAGTTTTATTTTTTTTTACATTTTGTGGAAGCATGGTTGAAAAGCAATGTCTGACTTTCATTTGTTCATTTTCAGAGATTTTTGATTTATATTACTTTTCTCAGATTTGTTATTTCTGTCACTATTGTAGGTTTTTCTGACATTAAACGAGGGGTACGAACAATTTTGACCACATGTATATGAATATGTACAAAAATATATTTTTTAATCAGGTTTTCCCCTATTTTCCCCTAGAGAACTTGCTTGAGAGAGTTTCAAATAATTTTTATTATAAAAAAGACCCTTTTCTAATAAGGAGGCTTGCCTCAGCAAAGCCTTCCATGGCCTCAGTAACACTTCTCAAGAAACCCATCTACTCTACGTCCTGCATGTATAGTAAATCCAATATTCTGCCATTGTTGTAACTTTTATTGGGACAGGCTGTCAGCTTTAATATACCGGCTTAAGACCATATTCTACAGGGATGGTTCTGTGCAAGATATTTCTCAGCTCATGACAATTAGGGGAAATTGCATTCTTTATGGATTGCCATGACATACAATATACCACCACGGATCCTTTCACAATGAGGTTTCTTTTGAAGCAGGCAGTGTATCCTGAGGCTCTTTGTGAGCACAGTGGTATCATTAAACAAGGAGCAGAAACGAGATGATGATTATCTGAACAATTTGCATTCCTAGCAGCCACACTTTTATACATGGTCCGGACAAAGGTTTGTTCTGCATAGAAACATACAATATATTTCAGTCTTTGCTCGGAATAGCTGTTTCAAAGTCTTTTTCTATTTTATATATACAGTATAGTGATGTGCAAAAGTTTTAAGCAGGTGCAGAAATAATCTTGCAAAGTAAGAATGCTTTTAAAAATAGAATTGTTAATTGTTTAATTCTATCAATTAATAAAATGCAAAGTGAAAGAACAAAATAGAAATCTATGTCAAATCAAAATTTGGTGTGACCATCCTTTGCCTTCAGAACAGCATGAAAGCATAGACGCTGCTCCAAGACTCTTTGTTCTTCTTTAGGTCGAAGACAATTTTTAATGACATTGATTGTATGTTTGAGGTCGTTTAATACATTTGTAGCCAATAAAACACCTTGCTTGTGTGATAAGAATCTGAATGTTTGTTTCAGCATTGAGGAAAAGAAATAGGGAACATTGAGGATCGTACATGCAGTGGTTAACCATTAAAACTTAGTACAATAAATGAAAGACACACCAAGCTTACTTCACTTGGAAATTTGGAAGAATTCCAGTAGTGCCATCAGATCAGAACTGGCAGCAACTAGTTGGAATTAGCTACACACATCTATTGCTCATAGAAGTCCATCCAGAAGTGATCTTCACTGAATAAATTAGACCAAAAAGCCATAGCTTTGACATGGAAACAAGGCCAAGTGACTGACATATGCACAAAATGATAGCACTGGGATTTAGAAAAAAAGCAGCAGGTGCTCTGGACTGAGTCAAAATGTGAAATATTTGGCTGTAACAGAAGACAGTTTGTTCACCCGAAGAGCTTGAAGGCAACAGTGAGGCATGGTGGAGGGTCTTTGCAACAGACTGCTCTAGGAGTACCATATTTCTCCAATTGTATGGAGGTTTTTTGCAAGTTTGAGAGTGCATTTCAACAAATAGAATTGGGGATTAGTCCAAGATGAATGGTGTCCTCAATGCTGAGAAATGCAGGCAGATACTTATCCACCATACACTACCATCAAGGAGGAGTCTGGCTACAATTGTATTCTGCAGCAGGACAAGGACCCCAAACATACAGCCAATGTAATTAAGAACTATCTTCAGGGTAAAGAAGAACAATGAGTCCTGGAAGTGATGATATGGCCTTACAGAGTCCTGATCTCAGCATCGAGTCTCTCTGGGATTACATGAAGAGACAGAAATGCTTGCACGCACTGATATCCTCAGAAGATATATGGTTAATTCTCCAAGATTTTTGGGAAATTTTCCTTCAAAACTGTGTGTATGTGTTCCCAGAAAACTGATTTGATGCTGTGTTGAAAGCAAATGATGGTCACACCTAGTATTGATTTGCATCAGTAGAGGTGTATTTTGTTAATTGATAACCATAAACTTTTAACATTTTTTTTTATTATTACGCATTTGCCTAAAACTTTGACACAGTACAGTACATATGTGTTTCTTCATGGTTTTGCTTCCTTTCAGTCTGGATCTAAAATGTGCACATATCAGTAAGATAAAGTTTAACCATTCCATGAACAAATGTGGCTATATACAGAGTGTGACAGTATTGAACATGTCACTGATTTTCTAAGCAAATATATTTCTAAAGGTGCTATTGACATGAAATTCTTAGCAGATGTTGGTAATAGAGATGAGCGAGGACTAAAATGCTCGGATGCTCATTACTCAAACTGAGCAATTACCAATCCTCGAATACGCGTTTCGAGTAACAAGTATAATGGGAGTCAATGGGAAATTTGAGCATTTGTCTGGCAGATCCTACAAAGAGGTCTAGAGAGCAGTGAAAATGTTTAAATGGATGGAAAAACTGCTGAATGGAAGGAGAACAGGATGGGGAAGACCTCTGGAAGCATCTCTGACTCCAAGATCGCTGCTGAGAACAATGGTGTCACACTCACACTTTTACTGCACTTTAAGGACTGACAAAAACATTCAAAATCGACAAATTGTAGTTTACATGAAAAAAAAAATGTTAAGAAATGTTCTTTCCTGTATAATGACTTTATATAAGGTAAAATTTAAAAAGGATTTAAAAAAATAATAATTTAAGTAATACAAAATTTTAACTTTTAGTTAAAAATTGGAAATGTCAGTGTAATTTATGAAGAAACCAAGAACTGCCAAAAATGTGACTCAGATACACCATGTATTAGACATAAAGGATAGCTTCATACACAATCTCTTCAAATTGTCTTGTAGTGGTACTCCAAGACTTATAAAGGCTATGCACACAGTACAAAGACTGCCAAAAATTACAAGCAGGGTCATCCATACAACCCTGAAGGCACCAACAGTCGTAATTCATTCAAATATTATGAGCAAAGTATAGTTGTCTTTCTTCTACATTCCAAAAAGTTATGCAGAGTGCAAAGTCTTCCAAAAATTACAAGTAGGATCATCTATACACCCTTGAAGGAAACAATTCGATTGCCTCATTAAAATAATAAGAAAGTACACACCTACATTTTTTTGTTTTTATTTCAAACCAGCAAAATTTCACACAAAGCAGGTTCTACAGTTTGTATGACAATAGTCTTCTTTTTACCAAAAATATTTTGTGAATTGTAGTAGGCCAAGCGGTTTTTAAAAATTTTAACTCACCATAATTTCACATAAAGAACGTTAAACTGTATGTATGAATCATTGAATTCATAAAAAATGTTGGAAAGTTTTTTTATCAGTTTAATATATCAGCGAAATGTAGCAATAACTGCATTAAAGTGTATGAATGAATCATTAATATGGAAATTGCCTCTTCAGAGAGAAAGAGGGCTTTAACTCTACAGTGCCACCTGTTGGAAGTAGCGATCCTATAAGTCACAATCAACCCTTTAACGAGTCTTGCAATATAACTTACGATAAAAGACAACTCAGAATCTCAACAGTGAATGAATCATTGAATCCCTAAAAGTTTTGGAAGGGTTTTGGGAGTTTAATATGCCTGTGAAATGTATCAAGAATAGTGTTGAGCGATACTGCTCGGTATCGAAAAATA
>VIAB01023119.1:4938-20817 GCA_009801035.1 Oophaga pumilio | reverse complement strand
TACATTTATGAGTATTATACCTGTCAAATAAGCGTCGAATAAGCGTCGAGTAATGCTCTTTAAATCAATATTATGAGTTTTACACCTGTCAAATAAGCTTGTTACTTCAAAACTTATATGATTTTCTTTTATTGTAATACTCTTTAAATCAATAAAACATGTTGGAAAAAAAAATTATTTGATATTTTTCTTTTAAATCAAAGCCTTTTAAGTCTGTAGTACCATAGCATGTGAGTGGAGTCGACATTGACAGCTCTGTTAATAAGATTGTTTTCTTTTACCAAATGTTGCACACTTTGTTAATGTATTTCAACACAATACTACTCTTCCTAACAGGTTTAGAATATGTGAGAATTGACATTTTTTATTTTTACATTCAAGATTTTTTTTCTCCACGGGCATATATTCTTTGTGTTGTCTGGTGACTTTTAACTCCTTCAATTGTTCAACAATTTTTTATTGGTGCTTGTGTAATGCCCATAACATAAATCTATTATGTTAGGATACCAATAGTTATGATATATTTCAACATTCCACTATGTAGGAGATGATCTGTATTCCTTAACAGGTCCCACTTCGATCTGATATTGATGAACTATCCACAGGATAAGTCATCAATCTTATATGTCCAAGTGTCACGTACACACTTCTCAGCACATGGGGAGGAAAATAAAAAAAACCTTTTTTTTTAAATAAAATGGTGGTTCATAGTATAGTCCCATCTTACGTTAGCTTACCAGGGGGGTGGCGGCAGTCACAGGAGGCAGGGTTGCTGCTTCAGGAAGCTGGAGTGGAGCGATGCTGTGAGCCATGGCTGGGAGGAGGGGGTGTGCCAACGCTGTGAGGCTGCGCTCCCTGGGCTCTTCTAAGATGTTGGCGCTAAGCAATAGTCCTTTCCCAGTGATTTCCCTGCAATGGGCTTTGGGAAAATGGCCATCGGTGGTGGCGCATGCACAGATTGAGATCTTGATGGAGCCTCCTGTGACCCTGCTCCACCGCAGCTGCCCCCCCCCGGTAAGCTATCCTTGGATTATAAGACACACCCCATTTTCCTCCCAAATTTGGGGTAAAAAAGTGTGTCTTATAATCCAAAAAATACAGTATTTCCTGTTTCTCGATCCAACACTCAACCTCTGTTTTAGGCTATAATTGAGCTTAATTCAAACCAGACACAGTGCATACACCCTGGAAAAATCTACAGTGGGAACCCGGCTTCCTGGATCCCGCCGGCTGAACAGCTGATCGCTGCCGCAGCTGCATGTGTCGCGGCTGTGTCACATTCACAGTGTGTTGGTCTCTCCATGCATGTGTTGTGACTGTGACACAACTGCGACACATGCAGCTGCGGCAGTGATCAGCTATTCAGCCGGCGGGATCCAGGAAGCCGGGTTCCTGCTGTAGTTTATTTGGCAAGCGCTATAGCTTGCCGAATAAGCGGGGAACCGAAGATATTCACTCAACTCTAGCTCCCATCACTCATGAAACACACGGGGTGGTGAGTCCAAAATTTTGCTGTCAGACAATCAAAAAAGGTCCCCCACTCTCTGAAAGACTATGGATTCTTTAGAGCATACAAGGATCAAACTTATTAAAGATTTTAAGCTTTAATATAAAAATATACAGTACTTACAATAAAGATATAAAAAGGTAAAAATAAAACGACACAAATATGCAAAACAGTTCTAAAATAAAAAGGGAGAGGAGAAATAACAAATACCTAAACATTTCCGTCTACAGTTATTTTCTGTTTCCTTGAGGGAAGGAGACATGAATTATGGTTCACAACCAACCACAATTGAACTTTTATATGCTTGTTCGTGGACTCTGGTTTCCTGGACGGCCTGGATTGGACTATTTAAAAGTTGCGGATTGTGATTGGACAGTGGGCTAATTTAGGGGCATGCACCCTGCATTTTAAATTTTCTGTGCCTCCGCCACTCCTCTCTCTACAGTTAATGGGAAATATTTGGCTTGGTTACAGAGCTTCAGCTAACCTTTTTGAAGCTCTGGGACCAAGAGATGAGGAGGCATGTGTCACGCTGTCACTGCGTACAGGAGGTCAGGGTCCTATGCTGACCCTAAGCTGGGGCCCTGACTAATCCCTCTACCTGGAGGTACTGTTAATGGTACAGAGGTCCAGGCCGCCAGCGTAACCCTATCTCCTGAGAATCCCTGAACCTCAGTAATCTAGTCCTGAGAAGGACCCCGATCACAACAGTAGGGGACAGGGTAGTAAATGCTTATACGCAGTACTAGACGAACGAGACAGTACAAGGGGAAAACCAAAAACCACCTTGCATACAAAAACTCACACCACAATAACAGAGGGAACACAAACGGGTAAGGAGATAAATGATAAAGCGAGGAAGGGAAAAAACCACACCGAGTACACTTCGCTCCAAACTCTTCAATACCACGATCCGCTCTGATGGTCTGTATGAAATGCTTCCACCGACAACTACCCTATCAGACCGGCAGGTATTTGAAGGAGTCCCAATACTGCAGAATTAACTGCAGCTGGGTGAGGCTGGGCCTCGTCTAGCACAGAGAGAGAGAATTAACTCCCTCACTGCCGAAAAACACCAAGCACCAAAAACTCAGCTGCGAGAAGTCAGGCTGTGCAATCGCGACGATCTTCGTGGCGACACACCCGTGACAGCATGTTTGACACCTGCAGGGAGAGCCTTTGTGTTTGTAATAATAGTAAATCCAGTTTGCCCTTTTGTTAACTAAATGTGACTCTAGTGCCATTATACTTTTCCCCTACTGATTATATATTTCTTTCACACCAGGCTAATTTAGGGGCAGGCAGCTCATATTTTAAATATTTTGTCTCTGCCCCACTCCTCTCTATACAGTAAATGGGAAATATTGAGCTTAGCTACGGACCATGTGCTAACTCCTTTGAAGCTCTGGGTCCAGGAACTGAGGTGTCATGTTTGATACCGCCAGCAAAAGCCTCTTTATGCTCCTGTTCTCCCTTTTGTCAACTAAATATAACTTTACAGCTGTTATAATTTTTTCCTACTGATTATATATTCCTTCACACTGGGCAACCCTATTAAAGGGATATTTCTATCCCAGTCATTTATGGCACATAAATGTTTGTTAATTGTTGGTCTCACTTTTGGGACCTATACATGTCTTCTGTCTCTGTGAATGGCAGGAGACACAAGACATTTACTTTCATGAGCATTTTAAAAACTGCTAAACCAAACTTTGGTGGACTTTAAAGAGGTTGTCCGGTCTAGAATGACAAGTCTGCCGTCACTCTGTGTGACTGCATACTTCTAAATCCTCCCATCATATGCACTGTGCACTACAAGGATTTCCCTTATCTGCGCCAGGAACGGCATTCAAGTATGCAATACGCATACTCTCAGCCAGAACCGTATAGTGGGCGTGGACTCGCACAATACACTTGTATTGAGCAAAGTTACATCCCGTCTAGTGGTCGTTCCTGTCATGTGTAATGAGTCAGGCCGTGCCCACCAGAGGGTTCTGGCTGGAAGTATGCATATCGCTTACTTGACCGACATTCCCAGCGCAAGCATCGGCGAATCCTCGCAATGCACAGTGCATATTTTGGGAGAATTCACAAGTCTACAGTCATACAGAGTGACTGTAGACTTGTTATTCTTGACTGGACAACCCAATCAATGTTTGTTTGAGATTGCTATCCTGTTGGAAGATCCAATGATGCCCAAGCTTCAGCTTCCTCACAAAAAGCATGATGTTTTCTCCTGGGATTTCTTATACTTGATTGAATCCATCTTGTCCTACATACACTGCAGGTACCCAGTGTCAGAGGAACCAAACTAGCCCTAGAATATCACTAAGCCTCCCCCATGTTTCACTGTGGGCAAGATGTTTTTGAAACATATGCTTCATTCTTCTTTCTCCTGACATACCCAAGATCCATAGGCCCAAAAGGTTCCAGTATTGTTTCATCAATCAACAAAATATCCACATTTCTGTGGATTATTTATGTAGTTTTGAGCATATCGGACCTGACTTTTCTTGTTCTTTTCAGTCAACAGAGGTGTATGTCTTGGACCTTGAGCAAGAAGGCTTTCAATGTTTGGTATGCACCCTACCATGCCAACTGAAACGTTAGTGTCTTCTGCCATCAAATCTTTACCTTGTTTGTGCAAGGAAATAATCGCTTCTTTTAACTTTATGGATCACTTTCTTAACTTGTCATCATACTGTATGTCAAAGCCAGTCCAGGTATTTGATTTTTTTATCTCAAACGCTCCTAATGCAACTTATGAACCTCTTGAAGATGTTCTTGAGACAACAGCTCAGTTGCAAACATGTGCTCTAATAAATTATACTATTGATTTGGATGAATGAGACTGAATTCAGACATTCTTATATCGCACTCTGAATATGAACCAGAACTGTATGTCAATTAGGCTGTTGAGATTGGGTCAGGGGTCCTGCGATTGGTCCTGAAGTCGTGATACGTACTTGGATTCTGATATACGGATGTCTGAGTTCACCACTTGTTATATGCATCGAGTTGAGCTGTTTAAATTGTTCTTGTCTGATAGATTCATGAGCAAAATTTCCAAACTTTCTGCAGTTTGCAACAAACTATTTGCAATGGGGGTTGCATAATTTTGTTTCTCAATTGCACATTTGTACGTTTTGCCCATTATAGTATATATTCCTATATTCTTTGATTATATCACTGTAAACAGTAATAAGTGCTCTATAGATAAGAATTAAATGCACTGTACTATAGAGACAATAAATTTGGTGTGTCCTGCTGTCATGTTACATCACTGCTACAGTAAGTTTATTTAACCTGCTCTATCTGCTATTTTCAATTTGGCTTGAGGTGAGCTCTGGTCAGGGTCAGTCTTGTCTGTTACATAATTTAAAAGCAGCTGGGAATACAGAAACAGGCTAACACTATTTGTTCTTGTTATGCAATTTCTTTTTCTTTACGGAAATTGGCAGTTTTAAGTCAACATAATTTTTATGGAATATTTGCTGATTTTACTTAAGACTCTTTATACATTGAGCAAATATATGCGGAGAACAATGCTGCATTGAAAGAAACCTGTGACTTCATAAAACACTACCTGCCAATAAAGGGTTAATCTGTAGGTAAATCGTGTTACAATGCTGCTTGTCCACTTTTACTGAAAGTGCAGCTACCAGGAGAAAATGAACTTGTTTCCTCCTAGGAGTCGTTGGCATTCATTCATGGTGGCGTACATGGGGCTGCTACAGTCAGCACTCAGTACACAGTTTGTGGCAGCACTTAGCAAGCCTTCGCATTTAACAGCTCACTTTGCAATGCATCTGTGTACCACAAGTGGCATACAATGTACACAGGCAGGCTTACTGCCGCTGCTCAGTGAGCGGAGACTGTAATCGCTGCATGGACACCCCTATAGATGAAAGCTGGCCACTACCGGGAGGAAATGTTAATTTTTTCCTGGTATCCGCACTTTAAGTAAGGTGGTCAGACAGCATTGTAAAGGTATGTGCAAACCTTGTAGATTTTGATGCGGATCCGCAGCGTTTTGGACACCCTGAATTGCATCAAATCAGCAGTGTAGTGTGACGCGCACCACATTGGTGGTACCAGGGCTATGGGGTACTCGGCACCGAGCCCATGGAAGTCTATGGGAGTTGTCACTGGCAGCAGAGCTCGGTCCGTGGCCCTGGCGGTCATGCAATGGGGGAATATTTACAGGGGATTGTAGTTATAGTTCGTGACGCCACCTGTGGTTTCTGATCTGATTGACCAGCGCTGCAGGGTAGATCTCTGAGGGGATGTTATGGCAGCTAGGTGTTAAGTCCCCCACAGGTGGGACTGGTCCCTCAAAGTCTATGGTGGTGATGCAGGGTGCAGATAAGAATTCAGTCACACACAATGCAGTCTCTTTCCATACCTTTACTTGTAGATGTTGCAGGTATGTCCCGGGAAGCTGGTCAGGTTGGAGAATGCACATTCAGGAAACTGTTGAGCAGGTTAGAGGCCTCCTTTATCCTTTTAATGTGTGTGAGTACAACTTGCATAAAGTCAAGTGCAACTCTTTTAATAGCAACTACGCCCGGCCAACATTGTGGTGGAGCCTTCTATGTCTCTGATTATCAGATGTTGAGAGAACTAAGTCCTTACTTTTGTCGTGCACTGACTCAAAGTCCCCGTTCTCCCTGACTCCGGTTACGTATCAGCGCTTAGGGCTACCTTCTGCGACTTGTAGTCCAGAAAGGCCTCCGGTTTTCTTATTACTAGGCGTGAAGCACTAGCAACGCTTCGGACCCCGGTGTCCGGTTAACTTGAGTGAGGGTGATTTGTCCCTTTGTCACTCTTACTTCTCCACTCGCCCTTCGCCCTGCTCTCGCCCTTAACATAAGCACGTGTAGCAATGGTGTCAAGGTCAGCTTTCCTTCAGTGCTCACTGACCTGTTCTCAGTTGACTCGTTGGTATAACTGCTGTAATTCCTTTCCTTCTTTCCTTCACAGAACTCTGTCCAGAGCAGCTCACAGGACGCTTCGTCAGACTGTATTTACGCTGTAGCTCTGAGAGTCACCTTCCACTTTCTTAGGAACACAGGCAGCTTGTTCTGAGTAGCAGGTTAAGGGGTAGCTCTGACTAGGCTAAGATGATTCACTTCACCCGTACTAGCCTCCACTTTCTTATCAGATGAGCTACACAAGCTCTGTGTGGGTTCAGTCTTCTCTCCTCTCCCTCCAAGACTAATCTGATCTTCTCTGTCCAAAGACAGGAACTTGAATGAATCACTATTGCTACGTCACACTACTAGTCTGATATGCCTCTAGTGGCAATGCTGAGAAGTGTGCGTGAATGAATATCAAGCTTTACAGTTACCTTCCTGTGCATTTTCCAGGAGACATGTGTGCCTTGCGAAGCTGGGCCACACAAGTGCACAGCCAATGAAAATCTATGGGAATCCTGAATTTGGTCTGCACATGCTGCAGAAAAATAAGTGCGGATTTGCAGCATTTTATTTTCCGCAGCATGTCAATACTTTTTACGGATCTGCAGCGTTACTTCACCCATTGACTTCCATTGAGTCAGTCAAATCCGCAGCAAAATCGCATGTTTAAAAAGATCTGCAGTTTTGCTGCAGAGTTGCGTGCGAGAAACGCTGCAGATAGGGAGAAGGAAGAGTGTGTGGGCGGAGACTGTGTGTGGGCGGAGACTGTGCGGTGAATATGTGTATGTATGTCTGTGTGCTGGTGTATGTGTGTGTGCGGGTCTGTGTGTGTCTGTGTGTGGGTGTGTTCGTGGCTGTGTGTGTCTGTGTGCGGGTCTGTATAGGCAGGCATCGTTCGATGGGACTGCTAGTCCCATCCAGCTATGTCTGCTACAGTGACAACATTAGCCGATGATGGGACAGTAGTAGTTCCATCATCCAGCTACTGTGTGGAATAGTAAAACATGCTCACATACAGTACATACTCACCATACAGCTAATCCCCGACATCCTCGATCCCCTGCAAAAAAAAGTAAAATAATAAACCAACAGTATACTCCCTGTTCCGACGTAATCAATTTAATAACGATTGTCCCACAATGATTTCCCATGGAGAGCTGTTACATCAGGAGATTTTACCACTCTCCAGGGGCCTCCGGTGATACAATGACGGAAGGTATCCTTCCGCAATGTATCACTCCGCTGTCAGAGGTCACAGGAGTTTGTATTGTCACTTGCGGCACCGCTGCGTGGGAAAATTCTCACGCAGCATTGCCTTCAAGTGAGAGCATGAACTCCAGTGAACCCTCAGTGATAACACTGCAGGAGCCATTGTCTCCTGTCAGTGTATCACTGGAGGCCCTGTAGAGTGGTCACATCTCCCGATGTGACAGCTCTTTAGGGGAGATCGTCATGGGACATTCGTTATTACATGGATTGCATCGGAACAGGGAGTATTTGTGTTGGTTTATTATTTTATTGTTTTGCAGGAAATCGATGGCTTTGGGGAATTGGGAGTACAATAAATATGTGAAACTGTTGTGTTTTATTTCATTAAAAGAAATTATTCTTGCTGTGTCTTTATTTAATCCATTAAAAACTATAGGATTAGTAGTGGATCGGTGTCTTATTGACACCTCTCCATTACTAAGCCGGGCTTGATGTCAACTTACAATACAAAGGTGTCATCAACCCCCCATTACCCCATATGCCCCCACTTCAGGGCAGTGGGAAGAGAGAGGCTAAGTGCTGGAATTGGCGCATCTTACAGATGCACCATTTCTGGGGCGGCTGTGGGCTGGTGTTTGTAGCCGGGGGGGGCAATATCCATGGCCTCTTCCTAGGCTATAAATATCAGCCCACATCTGTCTGCATAGACTTTTGTGGCTATTAATTATAGGGGGACCCCACGTCATTTTTTGGGGGGCTCCCCTATTTTAATAGCCAGTAAAGGCTATGCAAACAGCTGCGGGATGATATTAATAGCTTGGTAAGATCCATGGGTATTACCCTCTTCCCAGGCTATAAACATCGGCCCCCAGTTGCTGGCTTTCCCTCTCTGGACTGGAAAATTGCACGGGAGCCCACGCAATTTGCTTCCCATTTTTTTCAAATTAAACAGATAACGCAGATTTTTTTCTATCTGTAGATAGATAGATATATCGATAGATATATCTATCTCTATAGATATTCACTTATATTTGTTTTGTGTGTGTAAACATTATATGTGAACATGGTATGTGATGATATGGTATCCAATGGAGTATGTAAAAGAAGAGTTTGGATAAAGAAATGACATCACAATTCTTTTTTATTTTTTTGTTAAATAATATATCTTTATTTAGCTTTCAAAAACGCATACAAATCCACATGAAAATCTGCATAAAAAACGCGTGGATTTTTACCTGCGTTTTCTGCCAAGAGTGGCAGAATCTGCACAGAAAATTCCACAGGCAAATCCACAATGTGTGCACATACTCTAATGCCATATACCTGCAGACTAACCTTATAGCTGCAGGTAAATAGGGTTTTCCGAGGTAACTAGTTCCCTTTATAGTTGGCCACTTAAAGAATATTTCTTAAAAGGTTCTAAACTGTGTGTGATACAAATGTCGTCATACTTTATCCCTGCTGCCCAGTAAGAGGCTTTAAGTTGCCATTGTATGTGCTATGTAAACACCGATGGCTTGTGATCTTTGCAATCATGGAATGCAAGATGGTCTCATGTTTTTGCATTTTCATTTCTTGCTCCCCTTCTTCCCAGACCCATAACTTTTTTTATTTTTGGGTCAAAATGGCTATGTGAGGGGTTGTTTATTGCAGGAAGGGTTGTACTTTTGAAGGACAACATTGGTTTTAACATATTGTATACTGAAAAGTGGGAAAAAAATGCCAAGTGCTGTGAAATTGATAAAGTATATACAGCATATACAGATTGGGAGGAATAGGGCTAAGCAACAGCACATGTGAAAAAGACTTGGGTATACTAATAGATCACAAACTGAACATGAGTCAACAGTGTGATTGATGCAGCAACAAAAAAGGCAAATATAATTCTGGGATTTATTAACAGAAGCATACAGTCTAGATCAGTGTTTCCCAAACTCCAGTCCTCACGGACACCACGGGTCATGTTTTCAGGATTTCTTTTGTATTGCGCAGATGGTGGAAGTATCATCAAGGCATCAGGAATTCTCTCACCTGTGCAACATTATGGAAATCCTGAAAACATGACTCGTGAGGACTGGAGTTTGGGAAACACTGGTCTAGATTTAGTGAAGTCATTATTGCCCTCTACTCCTCTTTGGTCAGACCTCATCTGGAATAGTGTGTCCAGTTCTGGGCACCACATTTTAAAAAAGACATGGACAAACTGGAGCAAGTTCAGAGAAGACCGGTGACCGGTCTGCAAACCATGTGCTATGAGGAACGGTTACAGGATTTGGGAATGTTTCGCTTGCAAAAAAGAAGACTGAGAGGAGACTTAATAGCTGTCTACAAATATCTCAAGGGCTGCCACATTGTAGAAGGATCATCTTTATTCTCATTTGTACAAGGAAAGACTAGAAGCAATGAGATGAAACCGAATGGGAGGAGACACAGATTAGATATTAGAAAAACCTTTTTGACAGGGTGATCAATGATTGGAAAAGGCTGCCACGAGAGGTGTTGAGTTCTCCTTCAATGGAAGTCTTCAAACAGAGCCGCTTCAAACAGACAGCTGTCGGGGATAATTTAATGAATCCTGCTTTGAGCATGGGGTTGAACCAGATGACCCAGGAGGTCCCTTCCAACTTTTCCATTCTATGATTCTATGAATGTGCAGATATAGGCAATAATTCTATTGTATATATACTTTCGGGCACTGATTGTCTTTAGCTCACTGACTTCCACTCAGTATCTCGGGTAGGGTATGATGACATTTATAAAAGTGGCACAACAAACAGTTTAGGGCCTTTTAGGAATTATTTTTAAGAAGTAGGCAA
The DNA here is from genome assembly GCA_009801035.1 of Oophaga pumilio. Taxonomy (NCBI): domain Eukaryota; kingdom Metazoa; phylum Chordata; class Amphibia; order Anura; family Dendrobatidae; genus Oophaga; species Oophaga pumilio. Next base: position 10,366 of record VIAB01023119.1, on the reverse strand, counting down.
CTCTTAAACAGACTTGAGTTTTATTAGTTTGGTATGCAAACATAAATGTTTCTGCCAACCATATTGTCAAGTTAAAACTTTGATTTGTTAGAAAATGAACAAAATTAGGCGTTTTGTATTTTACTATACCTTTTGTCAACATTCTCGGCAAGGAATTATTACACCCACTAGATGTACTGTACGGTAAGTTGTTTTTGAGGTTTTTATGCAGTCTAAAGTTTTTTTTTGTTATGTCTCCAGGAAACATATAAATTAACTTTTTATTAAAAAAATAAAATTAAAAACAGTTACAAATCAGAAAAAAGTGCTGAAAATGAGGGACACAGATTCTGATGTTGTGAATACAGAGAATATATATACACCTGTATTATTGCAGTTGCAGGCTTAATTATAATTACCCACCCCAAAGAAGCTGGTAGAAATGTGCATCAGGGCGGGGGGATGCAGCCCTGTTCCACATTTCTTTACAAGCGGTACATTTAGCAAGTAAATAGTTGATTTTGATTCCCGCAGCACAGACTATTTTCTTGCAGCACCATTTTCATGCAATGCACTTTAATCATTATAATCATGAGCAGTATACGCGTATACAGTTGTGCTCAAAAGTTTACATACCCTGGCAGAATTTTTGCTTTCTTTGCCTTTTTTCAAAGAATATGTATAATAATGCCAAAACTTTTTCTCCACTCATGGTTAGTGGTTTGGTGAAGCCATTTGTTGTCAAACTACTGTGTTTAACCCCTTAACAACCACCTATACGCCTTTTAACAGCGGTATTTAAGGGTACTTAAACCACAGTGGCGTTAATTCACGGCGTTGTGGAAAAAGTGAATAGCGCCCCCCCCAGAGTCGGATTTTCTCCAGAGAACCTGATTCGGGTTGGTTTTTACTGACCCCGGGGTTGCGATCGCCGTTAATAACAGTATAACGGCGACTGCAAAAAAAAGTCTTATGTGCCATTTAATTTCTCTCTCCTCTGATATGATCACACATCAGAGGAGAGGAAATAGGTTCCCCCGAACACTCTCCCCCCCATCTCCCGGTGTCCCTGGACCCTCAGGCATCCCGCCACGGCTCCTGGCGTCTTCCTGGAAGAAAATGGCGGGCACATGCGCAGTGCGCCCGCCGAGATCTGATGGCCGGCAACAATAGGAAGATTTTTCCTATTGGTTCATTTTGGTCACTGTGATAAACGCTATCACAGTGATCAAAATAAAAAAGAATAGTAAATAAACCCCCCTTTTATCACCCCCTTTTTTTAAATGAGATAGATTTTTATTAAACGGATTTTTCATAAATACAAACATTATTCAAAACAGCTCAATATTTCAAACATTATACAATCTTATTTTATCCCTCCGACCCCTCCCCACGACAGATTTTCAACTTCTTTATCTTTATTATGACAGAAGATGTAGATAGATATCATATGCCTATTACCCGTATCTATAAGGAACAAGCAAAAACAATTGTATCTCAAACATAAATTGATGAATAAAGAACATTATATGTTAAAGGTCTCATCTCTCACAATCCTTTATATTGTATCCAAGGCGCCCATATTTTTTCATGTATGTTCAGTTTACCTCTTCTTTCATAGATACTTTTTTCCAAATGTATAATATGTTTTATTCTTGCAGAGAGTTCCTCTATCAATGGAGGATCAGGATTAGTCCAATTTCTTGCAATTAACTTCCTAAGCACAGTAAAGTAGACTAGCAATAGCAATTTTACTATTATTATCAGCTACAATTTCTTCCACATAGCCCAGTAAACATGTAATAGGATCTCCCGAGACTTCACAATCATACGCCCTTTCAATCATATTAATTACTAGTCCAGACCAAAACATTGAGAGCCTAGGACACTCCCACATCATATGGAATATATCCGCCCTATCTATATTACATCTTGGACATTCCGAGTTTCCCTTCAGCCCCATTTTGTGCATTATTAGGGGTGACCTACTGTATATACTCTATCAACTACATAAATATGTGATAATCTTGCAGGTTCGCTCATTGAGAGATTAGGTATATATTCCAATATAGTTTCCCAGACATCATCTTCCATATTTCCCACTTCTTCTTCCCATTTGAGCCTAGCTTTCAATGGAAACCCCAAAAGAAAGGTATGCATCAAATCTTTATAAGTGCTTGAAATTACCCCCTAGTGATTCCTTCTTGACAAATGTACTCCAGAACTAAATCAGTTTCTACTACCAATCTCTGTTGTACTCTCTGGGTTCTTATTGCATGTTTAACCTGCCCATATCTATACCATTCTGTATTTGGCAATAGGAACTCACTTTGTAACTGCAGGAAAGGTTTAAGTTTCTCCCCATCCATTATTTGAAACATATACCTTACTCCTCTTTCTGTCCACTCCCGTATGGTGCCTATTTTCTTTATCTCTGGCAGGTTACTATTATTCCATATGGGCGTAAATTTAGTTAGTCCCGTTACTCCTCTCACCTTTTTTATTGTACTCCAGATTTTGTCTATAAGTTCTAGCGTGGGCATTTTCCCCCCTAGTCTTTTAATGTTACCTCCTTCCAGTCCCTCTAGTATCGGCCTATCCCCCGTGCAATATTCTAACATTCTTTTAACAGAATCACCAGTTCCAGCTTTTGACCACCCTCTAAAGTGCTGACTCTGAGCGGCTAGATAATAATTTTCTGGGTTTGGCAATGCCATTCCTCCTTCATCTTTGGGTCTCTGAAGAGTTTCCAACTTTATTCTCGCCGGTTTCTTTCCCCATATCATTTTATCACCCCCTTAGTTAGGGAAAAATAATAAAATAAAGAAAATATATTTATTTCCATTTTCCCATTAGGGTTAGAGTTACACTAAAGTGAGTTGGGTTAAAGTTTTAGGGTTAGGCTAAAGTGAGTTGGTCTAAAGTTTTAAGGTTAGAGTTAGGCTAAAGTGAGTTGGGCTAATGTTTTAGGGTTAGGCTAAAGTGAGTTGGGTTAAAATTTAAGGGTTAGAGTTAAGCTAAAGTGAGTTGGGCTAAAGGGTTTGGGTTAGGGTTAGGGTTGGGATTAGGGTTATGGTTAGGGTTGGGATTAGGGTTAGGGGTGTATTGGGGTTAGGGTTGTGATTAGGGTTATGGTTTGGGTTGGGATTAGGGTTAGGGGTGTGTTGGGGTTAGGGTTGGAGTTATAATTGGGGGCTTTCCACTGCTTAGGTACATCAGTGGGTCTCCAAATGCGACATGGCGCCACCATTGATTCCAGACGATTTTGCGTTCAAAAAGTCAAACTGTTCTCCCTCCATTCTGAGCTCTGCCGTGCACCCAAACATTAGTTTACCCCCCACATATGGGGCATCAGCCTACTCAGGACAAATTGCACAACAACTTTGGGGGTCTAATTTCTCCTGTTACCCTTGTGAAAATAAAAATTTGGGGGCGAAAAAATCATTTTTGTGGAAAAAATATGATTTTTTATTTTCAATGCTCTACGTTATAAACTTCTGTGAAGCACTTGGGGGTTCAAAGTGCTCACCACACATCTAGATAAGTTCCTTAAGGGGTCTAGTTTCTAAAATGGTGTTAGTTGTGATGGTTTCCTCTATTTAGGCACATGAGAGGCTCTCCAAACGCGACATGGCGTCAGATTTCCACTTCAGCCTATTCTGCGTTGAAAAAGTCGAACGGCGCTCCTTCCCTTTGAAGCTCTGGCGTGCACCCAAACAGTGGTTTACTCCCACAAATGGAGTAGCGGTGCATTCAGGAGAAATTTCACAACAAATTTTGTGATTCATTTTCTTTTTTTACACTTGTGAAAATAAAAAAAAAATGGTTATGAAGTAAAATGTTTGTAAAAAAAAGTTAAATGTTAATTTTTTCCTTCCATATTGCTTCAGTTGTTATGAAGCACATAAAGGGTTGATAAACTTCTTGAATGTGGCTTTGAGCACCTTGAGGTGTGTAGTTAGAATGGTGTCACTTTTGGGTATTTTCTGTCATGTACACCCCTCAAAGTGACTTTAAATGTGATGTGGTCCCTAAAAAAATATGGTTTTGTAAATTTTTTTGTAAAAATGAGAAATCGCTGGTCAACTTTTAAGCCTTACAACTTCCTCCTAACAAAAAAAATTTTTTTGTAATTTTGCTTCCAAAATTGTGCTGATGTAAAGTAGACATGTGGGAAATGTTATTTATTAAGTATTTTGTGTGACATATCTCTGATTTAAGGACATAAAAATTAAAATTTTGAAAATTGCAAAATTTTAAAAATTTTCGCCATATTTCCATTTTTGTCATAAATAAACGCAAGTCATATCGAAGAAATTTTACCACTAACATGAAGTACAATATGTCACGAAAAAACCTTCTCAGAATCAGCGGGATCCATTAAAGCTTTTCAGAGTTATAACCTCATAAAGTGACAGTGGTCAGAATTGTAAAAATTGGCCTGGTCATTAAGCTGCAAATTGGCTCTGTCACTAAGGGGTTAACACACACTGATTACAAGCAAACTGGTCACAGGTGAAAATGTTACCTTTCGTAGCCATTCAAACCTATTTGTGTCATCTTCTGTGCATGTTATCAGGCCAAAATCACCAGGGTATGTAAGCTTTTGATCAGGGTCATTTGGATGTTTTGGATTGTCATTATGATTTGAAAAGAGAAAACACATTGACAATAAATGGCTTGTAATAATAGTTAAAGTGATCATAGATGGCAATTGTTCCTTGTTTACAATGCGTGGTTATCGTTATACAAGCGTCCTAGGAATGCTCATTCATGATAACTGTGTATTGTAAATGGACCCTATCTCAGTTCTGCACAAACTGCCCGTACCAGCTGCAGGTCCTCTGGTTCGAATTTGATAACCTCATCGATGTATATGAGGCTGTTGAGTTGGGGTTAGGGGAAATGTAGCCAGTGTATGTACCAGAGTCCATACTTTTACCATGATACACGGACGTCTGAATTTGGCTTAAGAATGATTTTATTTATTTTTTTTTAAACAGAGGAAGCTTGTCACCTAATAAAATGCAAGTTGACAACCCCTTTAATAAATATTTGTGCCAGTTGACAATTTTGAAGGAAACCTGGCATGGTAGATCTAAAATACTTTCTGAGATATGTATTTACAGAAAAACACTATGTACCTGATACATATTTATATACAAATGTCATACATACACCCATGTACAATAAATAGAATGTTTTATATTTTTATATCCAAAGATCATAAAACGCATATAAATTACACATATATATTGCACCTCACCATACACAATATATCACTCTTTATGTACTATGTATGTATATATATATAGTTATATATTCACACGCGCACACACAATATTTACACATTGCACAGTATACATACAAACACTCGATATCTATATACCATATATACTCCTGTTTAAGCCGACCCGTGTATAAGCCGACCCCCCCCCTAATTTTGCCA
>VIAB01023117.1:23997-39942 GCA_009801035.1 Oophaga pumilio | reverse complement strand
AAGAAGGAGGATATGGCTGATAGACACTCCGGGATTCTGGACAAGCAGAGAGGTGACATCTGGGCCAGAGACCACTTCCACTAGGATTGTTACCTATTCCACAAAAAAAGTCATCAAAAGTAAAAAAAAAAGTGCTGTACTTTAGGGATGTGACAGGGAGTACAATTTCAACGTTAGATACAGAATCAATCATTATTTTTGGACCATTTGCACAATACAAGGGAAAAAATAGCGATATTCATCTCTGACGTTCTATATTTTAACTGTAGAACCCAAGGATAGTTACAAAAATGAATGAAGGGTAACTATTATCAGGACCGTTTGATTTCAATTAGGGGTTTCAGCATTTGGCAAATACCATAATGGAAAATAAACAGACCCCCCTTATAAATAAAGGGATACGTCTGATTTTTTTTGTGTCCGTCATGCGACAAATACAGCTTGCACAAAAGTAATGGTGGTTCTGGTGATGCACTCCAGTTCTGGTGACATATTCATGTAGTAATGGTTGTTCAGGTGCTGTATTCATGTAGTTATGATTCTGGTGAAATATTCATCACCAGAACCACCATCAGTACATGCATACAAAGCCAAAATCATCATCAGTACATAATTAGTACACCATAGCCACCAATTGTATGTAAATGTGGGACAGAAACAACATGAGTACAAGAATACATCACCAAAACCACCATTAGTTCATGAATGCATCACTAGATCCACCTTCAGTACATTAATACATCAACAAACCCACCGTCAGTACTTGACTATGTCACCAGAACCTCCATCAGTACGTGAATACCTCACCAGAATTGCCATAAGTATATGATTACATGACCAGAACCAAAAGTACTTGAATACAAGAACCAAGCTTAGTACAACGATTAACTGTAATATCAAGTCAGCCCCATAAACAATTGTATCACATGAACCTACAACCCTACAACTCCCAGTATGTCCTTTACAATAGTTAGGAGATTCTGGGAGTTGTTGTTAACAGCCATCAACAGACAGCGGCCATACAGAAACAACAGTACTGATGAGAATTAGTCAGTATCACAAATAATGTGGGAATGGGTGTTTGGGTCTAACTGTTGTGTAGTCAGTTGAATTCTACAGAAAGCTCAGGTTGTCCTTCCCCTCTTTCCTTCATGTACGCCACTCATGACTATTTCCTGACCCTCAATAAGGGCGATGTGGGGCAAAACGAGAGAAATCTAAACAAGACACTGTGACAGTGTCACTGGTTTTATATGTGAGGGGAGGTATGTGTCACACAGGATGCTCTCCTGTGTGAACTAAGACCTACGTCATTTATCTGCCAGCATGTTATATGCTGGTAGGTTTACTCTGTTAAAGGGTGTGCGGTTTTATGGGAATGGCAAAGAGGGCGGGACGCATTCCCCTTACCTCCCCTCAGGGTGTGGCTGAGCAAGGTGTAAAAGCTCAGTCCTGTTTTTTTTTCTCAGGAGTGTGGTCTGGAGAGAAAAGTCTCCAGACAGTATAGTGGAAGCTACCGAGCTTTCCACAAGGACTTTAACAGTGCAGTTTATGCTACCGAGAGCGGGCGGAACCCACTCATCTATGGACTGAGATATTGTTTTTTTTTTTAATGTTTTTTCCCGTTTTACCTAGAGGGGTCATGTTTACTTTTCCTGCAAACCCTGCATGAGTTTATGGCTGATAATAAACCAGCAGAAAGACAACCCAGAGAACGTGTGTCCTGAGTCTGCCTCGAGGAGAGCCGAGCGAGTCGTCGTGCCACAACACGTTGTCATTGATATCTCAGGTGTGCAATCTCAGGCTTCAGGCTTTCACCACATCTCATGAATACTGGGCTTTTAGTGACAGGTGTAGGTGCTAAAGTGATGGGAGACATATTTTTTCTGTCCGTGACCTCAGAAATAACATCAGCCAGGTGGATAACATTGTATATGCCATGTCTCATATGTATAGTAAGCTAAAATTCTAATAGGAAATATAAAGTTATTCTCTTCCACCTGGGACCTACAGAGGGGCAGATATCCTTAAATCCTGGGATCTCATTATTTTTGGTACCTGAGCTCGCATTTCATTTACCGGCCCCCACTGTGAAAACTACGAATATACGGCCTAGTATCTATAGTAGTCATTGTCTCATCCATCAAACATCAGTCAACGGTGTGACTGTCCTAATAATTGGTGGCAGCGGTGGGATATCTTCCTGATCTCCCAGACAAGTACTTTTGATCTGATTTGTCAAGTAAATTCTTTCATATTTTCTTCTCTGAAGATTAATATGTGATTTCTTAAAGGTTATTTGTCACTTAAAGAAATATATTTTTTGTTACCCGGTGTAAATGCTGCTGTTCTCCTGAAACCGTCGATGTTTTCCTTATGTTCATGCTCCTCTCCTTTCCTGAGTTATGGCTCTCCCCTACATTGTTATCAAAGTGGGCAGAGCCCGGAATCCTTCTCTATTAGTCTACTTGAGGACCACTCCCACTTGGCTAAAAAGACTAATTTTATATACAGGCAAAAAGTGGCCATATCTCAGGAAAGGAGAGGCTCACAAACAAAAAAAAGACGGCATCGGATTCAGGAAATCAGCGGCATTTATACCGGGACATATTTCTGGCTAGTGACGAGTCCTCTTTAAACCTTTTGATCTCAAACAAAAGCTCTGAGAATTGACCTAAAGTTGTCGACTTAGCTGAACAATAATCTTTTACCTCTGACGACTAGTCACAACGTTGTCACTGCTTCTATATTTGGATCTGTTCCATTGATGTCAAACTGTCTGAAAACCTGATATTTCTGACCAATTTTCTGATGTACTTAATACCAGTTATTCTCCAGGATTATTAAGTATTTCCAAGTCTTTGCCCTCCCCACAGAGTCCGAAAATAACAGCACAGTAAAATAGCTTCATTTATAATGCCCGGCGCTGAGTTGTTACGATAATTAAGGTCATCATAACCCAGTATATTGTTTTCTTTGGCGGCTGAAGAACGATTATGAGAGTCTTCCTTTCTTAGATGCTGTGCGGAATGTTGCTGCCCATAATTGAACAGAATCAATAGGACATTGTTGATATCATTATATTCAAAATAAAAGGTAAACGGAGACCTCCGACGGTCACTCCTCGAGAATTTCCGCTATAACTTTGTGGACCCCTTGTTCTCGGAAAACGACCATGTGAATAATAACATTTGTACTTTTTCTTCCAGAATTTGTCCAGAAATAAGCGAATCGATTTGTTAAAAATCGAATTTGTGTTAGGAAATTCGCTAAACCTGGTGAATTTGAACATTTTGCAAATTGCCCAAATTAAAAATGCCCATGGATGTTCTACTCAAAGAAGACTGAATCATACAGTGAAGGCTTACGTGACCTCAGACGCGGCAGGGCAGGCTTCCCCATAGTGCCTTGCAACTATCACATGACCTGGTATAGCACATACATTAAGGAAGGACTATCAGATCCTATATAAAAGCAGAGGCAGGGAACATAGCAGCCATTTTGTGGTGACTCTGGATAATGAGCAGAAGTCACTGCTTAGCACTGCAGATAAGGCGAGAAAGCCATAAAACACTGAATAAACCTATAGACAGTGTGTGACAGGACAACAGTGCGTGACTACCATATATATTGAAGTCATTGCTATGGCTGTGTTAATGTGGTTGGATACAGTTCTAGAGGACCTCAGAGTGTTGCACAAGCTTTTTAATCACGGGACTTGAAAATCGCGATGAAACAATTGACTGTAAATTGTTTTTCGTAGAAAATTTGACAAACCGGTTGAATTTGCTCATCACTTTTCAGGACCAAAAATCAGCTTATATAAAAGGGGTCGTCTGGGGACAGAAAAAATTACAGAAGATAAGGCCAGTAGCATTTTTCTTGCTTTCATCTCATGTTGGCACAAGACCTAGAGCTCTTTTTCACTCTGGTTTTATTGGAAGGTCAAAGCACGAGAAAAGTACATGAGAAGTATATGAGCTCCAGAAACAGAGGGGGGAAAATGGGATTGACGGAATTTGTAGTTTTCTGGGAAAGTTGAAAGTTAAAATCCTACCTAATACTCATAAATTTTCCAGAAAGCTTCTATTAATCTCAAATTAATGGTATTAAACAAGTCAATACTTTCATCCAAAAACTCAGTCAACTTGGTCAACCAAGACCAATAACATTCATACAAATTAAAATGTGTCCTCTATTAGTTTCACCACCAGAACTCTTGTATAAAACTTCAACTCCAGCAAAGGTTTTCACCACCTTATATCAAATGAAATAGGGCAACCAAGACTTGTCTCGCTCCATGGGGCACATAGCAGCTTCACAGTCTATGACCTACGACCAAGGTCGAACCCTTAAGCAGACCATGTTTATACTTAGATACAAGTCCTTATTCTATCCTCAATGGTTCATACAAAAATGGCTGGATATCTAGACTGTCAAGTCTCAGCATATGCTTTGAGGGATGTGGTCTAAACCAATATTCATCATTCTCTCCCAAGACTTATAAAACTATGTCACACTACTGGGTAATAAATGGAGATGCCCATTGAAGTGAGCTCTACTCACTTATTACAACATAAGTGGAAATATAGAGTTGCCTAGTCCTCTCTACTGACGAGACATTCCTGATGTCTGGTTCACGTTCTTTTCATAGCCTGAAAAGTTGATCCTTGATTAAGATAATTGGCTCGTCTAGTCTGCTCATTGCATATATTAATTGGTTTTTTTTCTCATGATGAACATAAAATGTAATCACTTAGTGGATGAAAAAAGGTTGTTTCTGAAAAACCAGGGTAGGAAGATGATGTTTCCTTGACCGGTGGCACATTTTATTTTGTTAACTGAAGACCCCTATACTCGTTACTTTGACCTCCGAGCTGGAATTTATGACAAGAACATTATAGTGTTGAGGCTTTTAATTATTTGTACTTGGAGTTCTCCATTAAATGTGGCCCAAAACATTATCTGTGATGTAAAAAAATGGTTTGGATTCGACAGGAAGATATAAGGTCAACTAATGATGATGACTCCAAGAAAGGATCATGACAAGACCCAATGCAACCTCCAAGTTTTCGCATCATATAGATACAAGATATGTTATTATTGTAAAAGTGTAACCAGACATACAGGATCATAGCCAACCTTGTTTCCAGGGCTAGCCACTAAGCCACTAATAGTCTTCATAGTTAAGCAGTGGGCAAGTGTCACATACAAAAATTGGGTACTTCGCTGTCCTTGCCCACGTTTTCTTGCTTACTCTATTTGACCTGAACTCTGCAGCTTTTTTCTGTCTATTTATCTTTCAGTCTTCAGGGTTATGCATAGTTTACTCCAATTTCTCGAGTTCTCTGACAAATTTTGTTCTACTTTTGGCTTGTCTCACCCTTCGTGAACCATAGCTTTTACTTCCTCTTGACCCATCTTCAGCTTGAAGTGATCTCAGACCACCTGCATCTCATTTTATTTCACTATTGTATTTAATTTCCAAGCAAAATTTAGATCTTCATTCTGATAAGTGATCTAAACGCTTTGTGTGAAGACACAGCATTGTATCTTAATTATCCAGACATATTATTTCAGTAGGTCCAGGGACATGAGCTAGAGTTCATTTGAGAATGACTGTTGATCCTTATTGTCATTCATTTAATGTTCAATGGCTGCCAATGGTTGACTGGTTGCTGATTAGCTATTGTATCTGTCCTTGTGTTGCAGTCCTAGTATTGTTCTACTATATTTGGTAAACAAATGCACATTGTTTGAATGTTTGTTAATATGCTGATGACCCATTGGTACTCTGCAATATGAAGGACAGTCTATGCATGTTGTTTGAACACTCCAGCAGTGAGGGATGGCCTCCTTCCAACTTCCCCCAAGCCTGTGGTAGAATGACTGTATGAGAAGTTGTGACCTATAGAAAGGAGGATCTGCCTGTGTTCAAAAAGACAGCGAGAAAGAGAGACAGCCAGAGATTCTACCAAGACATCCAAACACCTAGGGGACCCTACAGGACTGCAGCCAAAACATCATGGCTTCATCATTAGGGACACGGAGCTATCATTCTAAAGAAACAACCTAGTGGACCTCGGCCTTGGTTGGAAGAATACAGATATGCTCCATTGACCATTGCTGAACCATGGATACGTTTGGAGAAAGCTAGGATTGGGACCCAGTCGCCTGGCTCCATGGAGATGTTCAAAGAAGCCAGGTTGTAACCTTCGGGTCAACTGGCCTTGATCTCAATGGACTGTCATCTTCCTAAGCTTGTCGTAAAAGCCTCTCTGTGTGTGTGCCACAGGTGGAGTAGTCAACCCTGGAAGATGAAGCCAGGTTGTGACCCTCCGGTCAACTGGCCTTGTACCTGAATGGACTGTCATCTTCCAACGATTGTCGTTACCTCCTCTCTGTGTGCGTGCCACAGATGGGGTAGTAGATTGCGGAAGATCTGAAGTAACTGATGCCATTATCCCGGCGAGTCAGTGGAAGGGTGAGACTCTGTAATGTACACCATCTTTGGGTACTGTGCTGGGACTGTTCTACGTGTTATCTGCCTGTTTTGTGGTTAAAGCATTGCCGCACTGTTTTACCCTCACTCTGTGTTGTCTGAGTAGCATTTTGCCCACGTTAAAGGGCATTCGGCAGGACAATCCCTGGTCCCTGCAGTTTCGGCTAGCGGACTGGGGTGCCTGCCGACCCCCGTGTCACCACACTTTGGCTCTGGAGTTCTGCTAGACCAATGTCTACACCCCACTTAGCAGTAGTTTGCTTTTGACCTCATCATTGCCAATGCTAACTTTTGGGCGTGCAGAAGATTTATTAGAGAATTAATGCTTTCAAACTTTCAACCTCTTCTTACCTCCGACCCAAATTTACGTAAGTACTTCCCCAATTTTCTCCAGTGCTTCCTACTCTAGGCTTTCCTTCTCTACTTGTCTACTTTTGCTGATCTCTAGAAGGCAACCGGCTTTGACTTCACATGTTCTAGTATCTCAAGCCCCGTGTTAATTAGCCAAATGTCCAGATATAAAGTTCTGTTGTGAGAACATAAAAAGAAGCTATCTTTTCTCATCTATAGCTAACTGAGATTTCTCCTTTATGTTCCTCAAAGGTGTGGCTTTTTAACACATAAGAGGTGGTGCTATGTCTCAATTTATGTGGTCTAAATATTAGTCAGGACCAGTTGACCCAAAACGCTTGTATCTACTGTGAATGGGTAAAAAATCCTAAAACTGATAATCAAATTAAATAAAAGGAAAGCCTTCTAGCATATAAGGAGCCGACACAAGGGCTCAGCTGGCCTCCACTTGAAACATTTCTCAGAAACAATGACAGAACTTGAGTGACTTTATAATAATAAGGACTATTACCCAGCGCAGGAATGTAATTTCAATTGTTATATGGGTATATTAAGTGGAAACATAATAGTCTAAATCCAGAACCAAGGAGTAGTTATTAAGGCTGAATTTATACAGTTTTTAATATGATGCACCCTCATTACCTGTCATTCATTTTTATATTTGGTCATAATTAGGTTAGTACTTCTTGTATATGTAGCATTTGCCTACTTCTCTGTCTTGTTCTTGGCAGCTCCATTAAAAAAGAGGGGTACTAATAGCTGAACACTAAGAATAACCCATCACACCTGCCATATACCAGGAACACCTTTTAAGATCTAGAACACATCGGGAACAGAAAATAAGACTGGGCATATGCTGAGAATATTCCACAAGACCTACAGTATACCAGGAATCCCCCCCCAAGACCTGCCGTATACTGAGAATACCCCACAAAACCCACCGCATACCGGAAACACCCCACAAGACCTTATACTCGTATATAGTATTCTGGGAATATTTCACAAGACCTTATATATTCTGGGAATATTCCACAAGAACTTATATATTCTGGGAATATCCCACAACACCTGCTATATGCCTGGAACAGCCCACAAAACCTTATGAATTTCAGAAACACCCCACAAGACCTTCAGCATACTGGAAACATCCCACAAGACCTGCCATATAAAGAGAACACCCTACAAGATCTGCAAAATACCAGTAGCACCCCAAAAGACCTGCTACATATCAGGAACACCAGACAATACCTCTGTTACATGGGACATCCCACATTATCTATTGCATACCAAAAACCCCACACAATGTCTTCCATTTAACAGGAACACCCCTCAAGACCTGGCACATACTGGGAATACCCCAAAACACCTCTATGTATACTGAACATGCAAAAAAATCTTCTGCATACCGTAAACAACCTACAAGACCTGCTTTATACTGGGAACACCCGACAAGATCTGCCATACAACAGGCATACCCCACAAGACCTACTACATACCAGACACTCCCTACAAGACATTACCTTTGTAAATGGAGGGCCCCAAGGGCCGTGGGGTATTCGGTACCGGGTCCCTTTACTGCGACCTGGTCCCTCCACCCGACTACGGTCAGCATGGATTCAGGCCCCACGGGTGGATTCCTCACTTCCTGTTGCCCTAAGACCCCTTCTTCCTCTCTCTCACTGAAGCTTCTTTCTCTCTGTCTTTCTTCTCTCTCTCTACTGTCCTCCGGTCTAGGGATGAGCTCCTCACTCCTCCAGTCCCCAGCACCAACTGCCTACTCCTCCTCCAACCATCACTCCCTTAAGCTCTTCCCCTTCTCTACTTTTCTCCACCCATACCTTCTACCTAGTCCCTCCCTGGCCTGGAGAGGTCTGGTGTTGAGTGCTAGTGTGTGGGCACCTGGCAGTGCCCCCTTCTTACCCGAGAGCGGAGTACCACACCTCTGGCTGAGGTGCAGTACCTCTATGGTGACTGGACCCTCAAGGGTGCCACATTCCTCCCATCTCAAACCCCCAACGTAGGTCCAGGGCGTGGCTACAGGGAATAACTGGTTAACTTGTTGGACAAATTTTCGGTCACTCCAGACGGTTTTTGTTCTGTGGTCTGGTGTAACATGTAGAGTGTTCCACTCCCACTCTACAGTTCTTTTGTAAAACCAATAAGGAGCACATTAAAAAGTGCTAATTATTGCCCCTATGACCCCTTCTGCCTCTCTCTCACTGAAGCTTCTTTCTATCTGTCTTTCTTCTCTCTCTCTACTGTCTGGTGTTTAGTGCTAGTGTGTGCTAGTGTGTGGGTACCTGGCAGTGCCCCCTTCTTACCCGAGAGCGGAGTACCACACCTCTGGCTGAGGTGCAGTACCTCTGTGGCGACTGGACTCTCAGGGGCACCACATTCCCCCCCCCCCATTAAAAACAGCACATCCTCGTGCTGGAACAGAGCAAACAGATGTTACAACATGCAGTTATTTTTCTGAAATGCATTTCAACAGGGTAAACAGTTAACAGGTAACTCTTCTTTTCTTTATGGGAGGCACTTTCACTTGAACGTTGCATATAACGACTATTAGCATAAATATAACTTTAATATTACTATCAACTTCCTAGGAATATGAAAAATAGCTTTACCATAAATAAAAACTTTCTAAAATATGCAATATAACTTTATATGGAGCGCCCGCCAGGGCCGTGGGGCATTCAGAACTGGGCCAGGCAGTTCTTAAAGGGGAAGTCACATGGCCCTGGGCGCCCAATAAAAAGGGTAAAGAAAAAGTAAAAGGAAATAGTTTATAGGGTATTAGTTTGTGACGCCACCCGTGGTGTTCAGCAATAAGATGGCCGACGCTGCAATTCAGATCCACTGGCACTTGGTGATGCAACAGAGACGTTACAGATCTACACGGGTAGAGCTTGGCCCCAGGGCAGTTATAGGGTTAATGGTGATGGTAACAATTGTAGTGCAGGGTAGGTGACGCAGTAAATTAATCTGAGGGAACAGCAGGGTGCAGTCTTTACACTTTACTCACAGTTCCTTCAGGTTACAATCCCCAGCCAGGGTGATGTGTCCTCCGGGTCTGTGGTCCAGCCAGCTCTCAGGTAATTTGGGGTGCACTTTGCCAGAACGCCCTTCTGATGTTCCTTTCTCAGGCCGTCTTCATGTGCTGGTTCACTCCCTCCTGCCCTGCACATCACACACTGTGTCCCAAGCCAGCAGCCTAAGATCCTGTCGGGCGACTCAGGCAACGTCCTCCTGGTCCCCTTGATCCTACGTGGCTGCCTTTTCAGCGAATGTGTGTGGATGTGGCTGTAGCACATACAGTTACCACAGCCTCCGGTTTGCTAGCTGAGTCTTACAGATTCTCCACTAGTCTGGGGCCGGTCCCCTTACTGTGACCTGGTCCCTCCACCTGACTCCGGTCAGCATGGATTCGGACACCCAGGGTGGATTCCTCACTCCCCTGGCCCCTAGAACCCCTTCTTCCTTCTAGAAGCTTCTCTCCTCTACACTGCTCCTGTCAGTAGCTCCTCTTTCCTCCTCACCAAATCACAACTGAATCTTTTCCCTCCAACTGTCACACTGCCTTCTTGCTCTAACTGGGGCTCCTCCCCCTAAGCCTGAGGTTATGTGATCAGTGTTGGATGCACATATGCGAGTACTGGGTAGTGCCCCCTCCTTACCCGAGAGCGGAGTACCACACCTCTGGCTGAGGTGCAGTATCTATGTGGTGATTGGACCCTCAGAGGGGCCACATTCCCACCCCCCCAATTAAACACAGCACGTCCTCAGGCTGGAATAGAGCAAAACAATTGTTAAGAACATGCAAATTAATTTTTCTGAAATGCATTTCAACAGGGTAAAACAGTGAAACAGGGGGGAAACGGGGAAACCCGTCTCAAACACCCAATGTAGGCCCAGGGCGTGGCTACAGGGCATAACTGGTTTAACTGTTGGACCATTTTTTTGGCCACGTCAGATGGTTTTTGTTCTTGGTCTGCTGTAAAATGGATCCAAGGAGTCTGTGGTCTCCCATCCAGCCCTGGCAGATGCTGCTTAGCTTCGCCATCATTCACAACACCTAGCTAATACCTGAGAGGCACAAGTAGTTACACAGGTCTTTGTTCATAGTAGCCTTAAACCTAGGTTACAGAACAGGAAAAGGCTGCTGTAAGCCTAAGTCCAGAAATGCCTGCACTGAGCATGTCCGTGACATGGCAAGCCATGATTGGTGGTTAATGTCAGCTGATCCTCTGACCTGGCACCGCCTGATTGGTCACGGATGACGTCACCGATGATGCGATTGACGAGATGGCTGGGGGCGGAGCTTAGCCCTTAAATAGCTTGTCTGTCCGCGGTGCGGTCAGATCATACTAATATAGGCAGTGCTCATGTGTGGACGTACCAGAATCTGAGCTCCACGTGCTCTCTAGCTTTGCTCTCCGGGACCTGCCTATGCCAGAGTACGCTCGGCTAATTAGCTCAGGTCCTTCAGGCAGGTTTAGCTTATGCCAGGCAAATAGCCAATGTGGCCCAGTCTTGTTACGAATATAGGGTAGCTATACACCCTGAGCAGACAGCGGGGCGCGTAACCTGTAGCTAATGTGGCGCAGTCTTGCTACGAATATAGGGTAGCTATACACCCTGAGCAGACTGCGGGGTGCGCAACCTGTAGCTAACGTGGCGCAGTCTTGCTACGAATATAGGGAAGCTATACACCCTGAGCAGACTGCGGGGCGCGTAACCTGGGCATCGCCTGCCAAGCTGAACAGAGAGTGGCTCAGTCCGGTCTCACGCCGGCTGGTAGCACGTACACCTGGCGTTAGTCGCACGCACTTCCTAGCGGCTGGCACGTAGCTTCTGTGCAGTCAAAAGGGCTACGTCTATACCAGCTTGCAGCACATAGTGCAAACCTAATATCTGGCAAGTGGCTTCTGTGCCATTAACAGGGCTACATCTACGCCAGTCGATAGCACATCTCCTGTGACGTTAATAGAGATGGTACCAATTCTACATCTCCCCTAGTGTGATGTAACACAGGCGAGATCTAATGTTAGATTTCTGTTGTCAGTTTGACTCTCATACTCTAGGGGTGTTCGGTAGCAGCGACTATAAACTGCATCGCGGACCCCGTGTTCGGTTGCAATCCATTTTACAATAAAGTTGTTGCAACCGAGCGCATAACAGTCTCACTCGCACTCTACAGGTTCTCTGTAAAACCAATAAGGAGCACATTTAGTGCTAACTATTTACAATAAAAGTTCTGGCCATTCACTATCCATGACCATAGTGTCTTTGAACTTTTAACAAACAGACCTAGCCAGGTTAACTAACTATCAACTATTAACATTCACTTTCTGCCATATCCTTCACTTTCTCTTCCAGGGCAGTTACTGGTGCCCACAGCCTCCTGCTCGAGGAAGTTCTCTTTCCTGCATCATGCCGGGGGACACAAATGGGGCTAGTCCTGCAGCCTGTTCCGCAAATTTGTGCCCGATGTCTGGTGTGCGGTCCCAGGCTAGATTTTTACACACCTGGCCAGGTTTAATGGCTGGCGGGGTTTTTAAAGGCCCAACTAGGGTTTCCTCGTGGCGAGAGGGAAAAAGGCGCTGCTGGAGAAAGTGTCCGAATGGAGGGCTGTTGTGAATGTGTTGGAGATGAGTTCTGAGCAGAAGCTCCCTCTGGTGGTTGCAGACAGTGCTGAACCATTTAGTGAAGAT
Organism: Oophaga pumilio; assembly: GCA_009801035.1. Classification (NCBI taxonomy): domain Eukaryota; kingdom Metazoa; phylum Chordata; class Amphibia; order Anura; family Dendrobatidae; genus Oophaga; species Oophaga pumilio. The sequence continues at coordinate 27,375 of VIAB01023117.1, read as the reverse complement.
TGGCAATCAGGAGTTACAGACTGGTCCTATATAAGGGAGGTTCCCTCCCATCAGGGTTGCCGGTGATCAATTGTTCTTGTCTAACTGCTGTTGTTCCTGGTTCACTTGGAAGCCTGCTGAGTCTTGCCTCTTCTCTGCTCTCAGATAAGACATTTTCTGTTTTTATTTCTGTGCTTGCTTTTTGCATTGTTTCCTGCACTCTTGTGGAGGTCAGCCAGGTCCCCTCCGGGGGGCTTGTGCTCCTCTCAGTTTGTCTGAGCCTCTGTTATTTGTTCATTTGCCTTTTCCAGTTTTTTCAGTGGCTACGGCTTGGTTTTGTTACACCAGAGAACTAATTTAGGTGGTAGAGGTCGTGTGATCTCAGGTGTTTTTTGTAATTAGTAGAGTTGGTACTTTTTAGGGTTTTTTGGGATTGCAGTAAGTGTCCTTCCTATCCTTTTCTGTCTAGGAAGTTTGGGCCCCAACGTTTGCTCATACTATTTTCTGTCTGTGTTTGTATTTCCTCTTGTCTAACCACCATTACATGTTTGGGGGCTTCCTTTGTTCTTTGGGGATCTGCTCCGGGGCAGATAGTTTTCCTCTTTCTATCTTTAGGTGTAGTTAGCTTCTCAGGCTGTGACGAGGCGTCTAGGACCAACGTAGGTACGCTCCACGGCTGCCTTTAGTTGTGGTGGTTAGTCAGGGTACTGCAATCCAGTAGATTCCAACCTCTCTGGTGTATTGCCATTTTTGACTGCTCTCCTCAGCTACCAAAACATAACAGAGGGCAGCCTCGCGACCCGTATACCCAACCACGGGGGAGGAGGAGTCCTGCACCGGAGAGGCACGCGAAGCAGGTACTTTTACCAATGTTGCCCCGGTAGCCGAGGAAACCCTGGTTGAGGCATTGATACCCTGACTGCAGGACCTGCTCAGTTTGTGTCACCCAGCGTGATGCAGGAAAGAGAACTTCCTCGAGCAATAGGCTGTGGGCACCAGGAACTGCCCTGGAAGAGAAAGTGAAGGAGATGGCAGAAAGTGAATGTTTATAGTTAATAGTTAGTTAACCTGGTTAGGTCTGTTCATTAAAGTTTCAAGACACCATGGTCATGGACACTGAATTACCAGAACTTTTATTGTATATAGTTAGCACTTAATGTGCTCCTTATTGGTTTTACAGAAGACCTGTAGAATGCGAGTGGGACACTCTACATTTTACAGCAGACCAAGAACAAAAAACGTCTGGCGTGGCCGAAAATGTGGTCCAACAGTTTAACCAGTCATGCCCTGTAGCCACGCCCTGGGCCTACGTTGGGGGTTTAAGACGGGTTCCCCCATATTGCACTAAGGACTGTGAGAAGGATAACCCGGTGTGGGATCTCACTGAAACCCACTGAACTTGAATGAAAGAGTTTTTTATTAGTAACGTTATGTTTTATGCTGCTGTTATTTAAATGCAAAATGTAAGTGCAAAGTAACTTAATTGAAAGAGCTTTTATAGTACTGTTATGTTTCGCCCGACAAGATCCGAGGCTGCTGGTTTGGGACACTGTGTGTGAGGCGCAGGGCAGTAGAGGCGGAAGCCGGCGAAGGGAGACAGCCCGAGAAAGGAACACAAGGAGGGGGTCCTGGCAAAGTGTACTTTGGTGAGAGAGAGGAAGAAGGGGTCCTAGTGGCACAGGAAGTGAGGATTCCACCCGTGGCGCCCGAATAAACGCCAACCGTAGTTGGGTGGAGGAACCAGGCCAGGGAGGGATTAGGTAGAAGGTATGGGTGGAGAAAAGTAGAGAAGAGGCAGAGGTTAAGGGAGGGACGGTTGGAGGAGGAGTAGGCAGTTGGTGCTGGGGACTGGAGCAGTGAGGAGCTCGTCCCTAGACCGGAGGACAGTAGAGAGAGAGAGAGGAAAGACAGAGAAAAAAATGAAAATAAAAGAAAAAGGGGATAGTTTTTAGGAGATTAGTTTGTGACGCCACCCGTGGTATTCGGCAATAAGATGGCCGACACTGCAGTTCAGTTCCACTGGGGCTGTTGGTGACGCAGCAAAGTTGTTACGGCTCTCCATGGGTAGAGCTAAGCCCCAGGGCAGTTATGGTGTTAAAGATGATGGTGGTGGTTATGGTGCAGGGCAGATGATGCAGTAAATTATTCTGAGGACACAGCAGGGTGCAGTCTTCACACTTTACTCACGGTCTTTCAGGTTACAATCCCCAGCTGGGGTGCTGTGTCCTCAGGGTCAGTGGTCCAGCCAGCTCTCGGGTAGTTTGGGGAACACTTTGCCAGAAATCCCTTCTTATGTTCCTTTCTCAGGCTGTCTCCCTGCGCTTGCTCCCGCCTCTTCTGCCCTGCGCCTCACACACAGTGTCCCAAGCCAGCAGCCTCGGATCTTGTCGGGAGACGTGCTCTAGATCCCCTTGGTCCTATCTGGCTGCCTTTTCAGCGAATGTGTGCAAATGCGGCTGTAGTACATGCAGTTACCACAGCCTCCGGTTTGCTAGCTGAGTCCTTAGTATCTCCACTAGGCTGGGGCTGGTCCCCTACTGTGACCTGGTCCTTCCACCCAACTACGGTCGGCGTGCATTCAGGCGCCATGGGTGGAATTCTCACTTCCAGTGCCCCTAGGACTCCTTTTTCCTCTCCCTCACTGAAGCTTCTTTCTCTCTCTACTGTCCTCCGGTCTAGGGACGAGCTCCTCACTTTTCCAGTCCCCAGCACCAACTGCCTACTCCTCCTCTAACCGTCACTCCCTTAACCCCTTTCTGCCATCAGACGTACTATTCCGTCCATGTGCCCTGGGACTTAATTCCCATGGACGGAATAGTACGTCATGGGCGATCAGCCGCGCTCACGAGGGGAGCAAAAAACAGGACCTCACATGACTCTGTGGGCCAAAATATGGAAAAATTATAGCTCTCAAAATATGGTGATGCAAAAACTATTTTTTGCAATAAAAAGCGTCTTTAAGTGTGTGACAGCTGCCAAACATAAAAACCCGATATAAAAACCTGTTATAAATAGTAAATCAAACCCCCCCTTAGTTAGCGAAAAATAATAAAATAAAAAAAATGTACTTATTTCCATTTTCCCATTAGGGTTAGGGATGGGGCTAAAGTTAGGGTTGGGGCTAAAGTTAGGGTTAGGGTTGGGGCTAAAGTTAGGGTTGGGGCTAAAGTTAGGGTTAGGATTGGGGCTAAAGTTAGGGTTAGGGTTGAGGCTAGAGTTGGTGTTAGAGTTTGGATTATGGTTAGGGTTGGGATTATGGTTAGGGTTGGGATTAGTGTTAGGGGTGTGTTAGGGTTAAGTTTATGGTTAGGGTTGGGATTAGGTTAAGGGTGTGTTAGGGTTATGTTAGGGTTGATATTAGGGTTAGGGGTGTGTTGGGGTTAGGGCTGGAGCTAGAAT
>VIAB01023117.1:0-15815 GCA_009801035.1 Oophaga pumilio | reverse complement strand
GCGGCAAAACCACTAGGAATCCGCAACGTGTGCACATAGCCTTATGACTTCCTAACAAATGAAAATTTTGTTTCCAAAATTGTGGTGATGTAAAGTAGACATGTGGAAAATGTTATTTAGTAACTATTTTATGTGACAGATTTCTCTGTTTTAGGGGCATAAAAATTCAAAGTTTTAAAGTTGCAAAATTTTCAAAATTTTCGCCATATTTCCATTTTTTTCATAAAAAACGCAAGTTATATCGAAGAAATTTTACCACTAACATGAAGTACAATATGTCATGAGAAAACAATGTCAGAATCACTGGGATCCATTGATGCGTTCCAGAGTTATAACCTTATAAAAGGATAGTTGTCAGAATTGTAAAAATTGGCCCGGTCATTAATGTGCAAACCACCCTTGGAGGTTAAGGGGTTAAGCTCCACCCCTTCTCTATGTTTCTCCACCAACACCTTCTACCTAGTCTCTCCCTGGCCTGGAGAGGTCTGGTGTTGAGTGCTAGTGTGTGGGTACCTGGCAGTGCCCCCTTCTTACCGGAGAGCAGAGTACCACACCTCTGGCTGAGGTGCAGTACCTCTGTAGTGACTGGACCCTCAGGGGAGCCATATGTACTTCAGACAATCCAACAAGACCTTGAGTAAACTGATAAACACTCTACCCCTATAAGACCTGAGGCAATCTAGGTATACACTTGGAACACCATACAAGACTTGCCACATGCTGAGAGTACCCCACAAGACCTCCATATACTAAGATCACCCCACAACACTTACTGCATACCAAAAACAGTAGCTTTAATGTTATGGTTGTTTAGCTTTTATTTTTCCTTTTATCTCTACATTAAAACTCCTTTAGTCAAAAACTTGTTCCATATCCCAACATTGGTTGAAAATACTCAAAATGCCCTTTTAGCAATGAAATTGCTTGTTGATTGGAAAGTTCCTTTGCCTAAAAATATATTCCACAATTAAAGAATAAGATTGACTTCTCTGATAGGGATCAGTCATTATATTGCCCATAATATGTCATGATACTGTAGAAGGAATTTAAGGGGCAGTGAGCTCCTACCCTGTCCCTCAAGCTAGAAGGACCCTAGGCTATCCCTGTTCCCCAGATTACCCCTGATGGTGGGGATGCCTGGGTCTCGTACTTTTCTGTGCTCCTATATCTACGCTTATCTGTTTCCTCCCCAGGGAGGTATGGGACAAAAGTGTATAGAATAACACAAACCTGACAGAAAGGGGAAAACAGACATGGATAAAAAAACACAATCATACAAATACACTAACAAACCAACTGAGTGGGAATCAAGGGAGGAGTAGGTGGGGCAAACCAAATTTGAAGAGGATTAGGGGGAATACACACAAACCAAATCCACACAGAAATCTCATGAAAACAACTCCAACTGCCTGCTCCTAACTCTGAACTCTCCTTCAACTCCAAACCAGGAAGTGGTAAGCTATCACTGGCAAGGAAAGAAGCAAATAGGAGGGTTCATAAACCTACAGGGGGTAACAAACTCAGAACAGTTGATGCAATAAGACAGAGAACTCAAGGAGTCCCACTAAGCAGTTTAACCCTTGCAGAAACAGAGCAAATAAAGCCAAAATTGCTAATAGCACAGTGAAGCCACTCTAACAACAGCAGGTGTATGTGTGTTCAGACGATGAGATAGTCTGACCCCACTGTGTCGCAGTATCCCCGTAACATAACTTTTTTGTAGTTAGTTTGCAAAATTAATTCATATTAAGCATACAATCTACAGTATGTGCATATGTTATGATGCCATTAGAGGAGAACATACGTTGTATAGCCAGTAGGTGATCTATTAAAACAGGCCTCCAGAACATACTGCCTACAGGCTGCATGTGGCTCGCTGAAAGATGTGATGTGGGCTGCGGAGCTGTCTGGGATGTGATGGCTCCTTCTTCCGATATTCAAATGTACATTTGAACACTGCGGTGTCAGGACTGGGATAGAGATGTGCAGGGGCGTGATTAGGTCAGCACACTGCTGACGTAACACACTGCTGACGAGGCCGCACGGGCCAAGGAGACGTCGGGCACTGGCAAGTGAAGTGTTGCATGGAGGAGCCGAAGATGAAAAGTCATGTTATTTTAGATGAGGGGCCGGGGAAGTTCAGGGTTATGTTACTACAAGGGGACTAAAGATACATGATTGTAAAGTGCCACATATGTAAAAAATGGATTTACAGGCATAGACTTTTACTGTAATGCAAAATTTTGGCATATTTAGACATATCACAATTTATCTAAAAGCTCAGTAGTAAATACATTGATCTGGATCCTCCACAGCTTTGATGAAAAAGTACCAAATATGTAAGTAGCTTATATTTCTGTGCATAGACAGTGTTATCAACAGACTTTTACCATAATGCAAAATTTTAGTAAATTGGATATATCACAATTTATCCACAAGCTTTGTAAAAAGCAAATTGGTCTAGAGGCTCCAGGGCTGTGATAAAAATGTACCAAATACAGTATGTAATTAAATTATATTTGTAGACATAGATAACAGTCTCTACAGACTTTTACCGTAATGCAAAATTTTGGTAAATTTGGATATGTCATAATTCATCCAAAATCTCCGTAGATAGCATATTGGTCTAGAGGCTATATAGATGTGATGGAAAAGTACCAAGTATGTAATTAAATTATATTTCTAGACATAGACAGTAGTCTCAACAGACTTTAACCATAATGCTAAATTTTGGTAAATTTGAATATATCACAATTAATCCATAAGCTCTGTATATAGCATATTGATCTAGAGGCTATATTGATGTGGTGGAAAAGTACAAAGTATGTAATGCAATTATATTTCTAGGTATAGATATTAGCCTTAACAGACCATAATATCAAATTTTGGTAAATATGGCTACACCACAATTTACACTTTGCTGCTTCACTCTTCTTCAGAGGCTGAATCATAGAAGATAAATGGTATTTGCAGCTTTTAAATCTTGTTCTTGTTTTAGATGTATGATGTAACATTTCCAGTTAAAGAGCAGGCAATCTCAAGGGCATTTTAATCAAGATTAGATCTAATTACTCAGGATAATTGCTGCGCATCACGGCCATTGAAAGACCAGTAAGAGAAAATCTTGGACAGCGTTCTCTTTCTTATAATGAAGTGTCACTTAATGATGACTTATATTGGGGCCTGATGAATGATGTAGGTATTCCTATGTACATATGAGATATCTCACTGTCATAGCGCATTACCCTAATTAACATACGACAGTGGCCCTCATTTCCTTTATAGAAATGACCTCGAGCATTGTTGGAAAATGTTAGCTTTGGGTTGTGGGAGAGGCGTTCTTCATAATTCACAGCTGTGGTCTTTTCCCAATGCACTAATTGAATACGATTTTAGCATAGTTGAATATGGATGTGACATTTAAGGAACACAGTCCATTACTTATCCAATTGTCTACACACTAGAGGAGGTCTATGGGGTTGAAGCAAAACAATGCAATTTGTTTCTGAATGCTGCATTGTAATCTATAATAAGCTGTTTGGAACTTGTGAGAACATCCAAGAAGGACTCATTCCTACGGCCTGATCCATAAAACGACATCCATGGAAATGTATTATCCCAAACAGAGACATACCATGGACTTTTTGCATGGCTTCGAAGCCTTGTAACATGGTTAGAGGCCATCTAGAATTGTGAATGGTTTGTCGAAGATTTCTATTTCCGGAAGGGGTTCATTTTGGAGAAGAATAAAGGAGATATTTTGATGGCCAGTGGTGAAGGCAACTATCGATATTGTCAATGTTTGGCCTCGTGCCATACAGTTAGGTCCATATATATTTGGACAGAGACAACATTTATTTAATTTTGGTTCTAGACATTACCACAATGAATTGTAAACAAAACAATTCAGATGCAGTTGAAGTTGAGACTTTCAGCTTTCATTTGAGGGTATCTACATTAAAAGTGGATGAAGGGTTTAGGAGTTTCAGCTCCTGAACATGTGCCACCAGGTTTTTTAAAGGGACCAAAAGTAATTGGAGAATTGACTCCAAGGCTATTTCATGGACAGGTGTGGGCAATCCCTTCGTTATGTCATTCTCAATAAGCAGATAAAAGGGTTGGAGTTGATTTGAGGTGTGGTGTTTGCATTTGGAAGGTTTTGCTGTGAAGGAAACATGCGGTCAAAGGAGCTCTCCATGCAGGTGAAACAAGCCATCCTTAAGCTGCAAAAACAGAAAAAACCCATCCGAGAAATTGCTACAACATTAGGAGTGGCAAAATCTACAGTTTGGTACATCCTGAGAAAGAAAGAAAGCACTGGTGAACTCCTCAATGCAAAAAGACCTGGGCGCCCACGGAAGACAGCAGTGGTGGATGATCGCAGAATACTCTCCATGGTGAAGAGAAATCCCTTCACAACAGCCAACCAAGTGAACAACACTCTCCAGGAGGTAGGCGTATCAATATCCAAATCTACCATAAAGAGAAGACTGCATGAAAGTAAATACAGAGGGTTCACTGCACGGTGCAAGCCACTCATAAGCATCAAGAATAAAAAGGCTAGGCTGGACTTTGCTAAAAAACATCTAAAAAAGCCAGCACAGTTCTGGAAGAACATTCTTTGGACAGATGAAACCAAGATTAACCTCTACCAGAATGATGGAAAGAGAAAAGTATGGCGAAGGCATGGTACAGCTCATGATCCAAAGCATATCACATCATCTGTAAAACACGGAGGAGGCAGTGTGATGGCTTGGGCATGCATGGCTGCCAGTGGCAATGGGTCACTAGTGTTTATTGATGATGTGAAACAGGACAGAAGCAGCCGAATGAATTCTGAGGTATTCAGAGCCATACTGTGTGCTCAGATCCAGCCAAATGCAGCCAAACTGATTGGTCGTCGTTTCATACTACAGATGGACAACGACCCAAAACATAAAGCCAAAGCAACCCAGGAGTTTATTAAAGCAAAGAAGTGGAATATTCTTGAATGGCCAAGTCAGTCATCTGATCTCAACCCAATTGAGCATGCATTTCACTTGTTAAAGACTAAACTTCAGACAGAAAGGCCCACAAACAAACAACTGAAAACCACCGCGGTGAAGGCCTGGAGAGCATCAAAAAGGAGGAAACACAGTGTCTGGTGATGTCCATGAGTTCAAGACTTCAGGCAGTCATTGCTAACAAAGGGTTTTCAACCAAGTACTAGAAATTATCATTTTATTTACAATTATTTAATCTGTCCAATTACTTTTGGTCCCTTTAAAAACAGGGTGGCACATGTTAAGGAGCTGAAACTCCTAAACCCTTCATCCAATTTTAATGTGGATACCCTCAAATAAAAGCTGAAAGTCTGAACTTCAACTGCATCTGAATTGTTTTGTTTAAAATTCATTGTGGTAATGTCTAGAACCAAAATTAAATAAATGTTGTCTCTGTCCAAATATATATGGACCTAACTGTATGTAAGCCTTGTACCTAGGGCCTTTATTGTGGTACACTCTATTAGAGAGTAGACACTCTACTTGACACCTTGTATTGACAGCATGCATTATATAAATAGGATACTTGAGAAGTTCTGTGGTGTTGTGCAGTCAAGGAGTCATGGCTCTTCCTCAATTGTTGAGATCCCACTGGGGCCATTGACCTCACTGCAACATGCTCTGAAATCTAATGTACAATATTGCTCAGTTCTTCATACGCACAGTTCACTGTACTATGTACTGCTGGAAGGAGAAGAAAAGAGCAAACACAGGGTTTCAGAGAAACTACTGCTGACTTCAAATGCTAAGGCGAAGTCAATCAGAGAGGGTGGGGTGTATAATGAAGTGTGACTCCATGACTATACAACGCTACGCCATCGCCCCGATGACTCCAGGTTTGCTTTATACATACACTGATATAAAATCTTGTCAGTTTTCCACTTCCTGAATGCCATTGCTATCCATAATAATAAAGGGTTGTAGAGTTGCAACAGTCAACAATATTTGAGGAGACAAATTGAAAGGGACCTCCTGGGTCATCGTGTCCAACCTCCAAATCACATATGGTAGACAAAAGAAAACTATACCACTTGGCAGTGTAATAAATTCAGATCACCTGTTGGTGACGTGACAGGAATCACCGATCGGTATTTTATGGGTGATGTTGGGGCATGCCTGGTACTTTGTTGCGGTGGTGAATGTCAGTACTACTCCAAGGGACAAGTATGGCTCAGCTGAGATCAGGACGTAACACCGGGAACTTCCTTCTTACCTCCATGCTGGAGGATCACAGACGTTAACTACATTGTCCAAGGGAAAGTCAAGACATGCACAGATATGTAGTTTAGGGCTGTCAGTGGTGTCTGGAAAATGAAAAAAACAAAACAAAACTGAGAAACGGATGATTATGCTACAACACTATGCCTCTAATTTACTCAGTAAAAATCTGATGACAGGTTCCAGAAATAAACCACTAAAAGAATGAGGCTAGAATGTAGACATTTAACAAGTTGGCCGAACCAGACGATATCTGCAGTCTCATGATGATGTTGGAGGAGTGGATCCCGCATAATCAATTTTGGACTGCCTGTCCTTCAGTTCTCCTTGTGAAAAGCCTCTGGTAGAGGAGTTTGGAGGCGGCTCTGTCGAAGAAAACATAGGAGCTTTCAGCCGAGCGAGTGTTCCTTGGGAGAGAAAGCTATCGGAGGAACCATCAGCTACCTGATATGAATGGGGGACTTTTCTTATTACTACGGGTCCAAGCTACATATGTTTACACTTTCCACCACCAGCCAAAGATTTGAGATTAACCAGGGCCCAATTTGCACTGTTACTTTTCTGAGTCATCTGTTTTTATTTCAGATCGCAGCCCCTCGGATGGCAGATATAAATAAAAATGCCAGGAACTGAAAGCCTCATGACGTCTTTGACAAACTGTGACAAATTGGCCTTGCCAACTACGCTGCTTTGTGGAGCCAGGTCTTTGGTTCTCGATATATTATTTACATGGCAACTTTAATAAAACACTTCATTTTGACAAGTATGACTTTGGCTTCTGCTAATAAAACGCTCTTTGCTCTGACAGCTCCAATATTTAGCCGTCTCTCTCAGTTGTTTTTACGGTTTTGAGGAGGTGGAGTATTTTTTTTTTTCTTCTTTTTTTTTTTCACGTTGTTCCAAGTGTTATAATGTTCCGATTGTTTTGACCTTATTGATGTTCACATTTCCAAGACCAACGTTTTTCTAATGCGCGGTGACAAGGAAGGACTCAGAATGTGGGAAGTGAAAGAAATGTCACAGCTAAAATTAGGCCGAATGTTTTCTGTCATCTGTGGACAACCATTGCATTCTGATTTCCTTCCAGATAAATGTTCAGATGAGGAACAGAATGTTCAGATGTTCTCAGAGGAAAAAAATGAATCCATACAACTACATGATCCGATCAATGGATGATCAATTATACCAAAAGCCCAACATCATCCCCCAACATAATGTAACCGGTCTGCGTGATCATAATGGGATTGCCTTATACTCACATTACTGTATACTGTAGCTCCCCACATAACCGGTTACATCATGTGTGAGGGACAGTTCACTTATGGAGGATGATGCATCAGAGGGCTGAATCAGAACTGAAGGCAAGACTATAAAGAGGAAGAAGGAAGGAAGGAGAAGGGAAAGGATGAAAGAGATGAGGGGCCATAGAGATAGAGAGAAAGAGGAAGGAAATAAGGAGAGGAGGAAGGAAGGAGGGAAGAAAGGAGAAGGGAAAGGATAAAAGGGATGAGGGGCCATAGGGATAGAGAGAAAGAGGAAGGAAATAAGGAAAGGAGGAAGGAAGGAAAAGGGACATAATCAAAGGGATGAGGGGCCATAAGGATAGAGAGAAATAGGAAGGAAATAAGGAGAGGAGGAAGGAAGGAAGGAGAAGGGAAAGGATGAAAATGATGAGGGGCCAGAAGGATAGATAGAAAGAGGAAGGAAATAAGGAGAGGATGAAGGAAGGAAGGAGAAGGGAAAGAATGAAAGGGATGAGTGGCCAGAGGGATAAAGAGAAAGGAAGTAAGCGGAGGAAGGAAGGAAGGAAGGAAGGAAGGAAGGAAGGAAGGAAGGAAGGAAGGAAGGAAGGAAGGAAGGAAGGAAGGAAGGAAGGAAGGAGAAGGGAAAGTACGAAAGAGATGAGGGGCCATAGAGACAGTGAGAAAGAGGAAGGAAATTAGGAGAGGAGGACGGAAGGAAGGAGAAGGGAAAGGATGAAAGAAGGTATGTGGTGATAAGGGTCAAGAGGAAAGGAGAGAGAAGAAATAAGGAGAGGAGGAAGGAAGGATGGAAGGAGAAGGGAAAGAAAGAAAGAAAGAAAGTGGGGATGAGGGGCCAGAATGCTTTCAAGAAAGAGGAAGTAAATAAAGAAAGGAGGAAGGACGGATGGAAGGAGAAAGAAAGAAGGGGGTGAGTGGCCAGAGGTTTGAAGAGAAAGCGGAAGGAAATAAGGAGAGAAGAAAGAAAGAAAGAAGAAGGGGATGAGAGGCTAGAGGGATGGACAGAAAGAGGAAGTAAATAAGGAGAGGAGGAAGAAAGGAGAAGGAAAAGAAAGAAAGGAGGAAGAAGGGGATGAGGGGCCAGGGGGATAGAGAGAAAGAGGAAGGAAATAAGTAGAGAAGGAAGCAAGTAAGGAGAAGAGAAAGAAAAAGAAAAAAAGAAAGAAAGGAAGGGGCCAGAGGGATCGAGAGAAGGAGGTACAAAATAAGGAGAGGAGGAAGGTAGGAAGGAAAAAAGGAAGGAAGAAGGTAGAAAGGGGTGAGGGAGGGTAGAAAGCAAGAAAGAAGGACCAAATGAAAATGAAAGAGGTAGAGACAGAAGGAGGAAAGAAAGAAGAGGAAATTAAAGAAGTCAAAATCGATGTGAGAAAAATAGAAAGAGGAATAAAGGAAGGAAGCACAGAGGGAATGAAGGAAAGGGAAGAAGAAAGAGGAAAGGAATGAATGGAAGAAGGATGGAATTAAGGAAGGGAAAAGGAGAGAAAAACAAAGATAATTAGGAAGGAGTAAGGTGGAGAAGGTGTAAAAGTGATGCAAAAAGGTTGGATAGGGGAAAGATAAAGGAAATAAGAATCGGAATAAAAGGAAGAATAGAAGATTTAAATGGGGAGGAAAATAGAAGTAATCAAATATGGGTAAGAATGGAAAAGGAAGTATGAATAAAGAGATAAAGAGATGAAAAATGAAGGAAGGAAAGTTGTATAAAGGATAGATAAAGGTAGGAAAAGAGGGAGGAAGTTGGAGGAAAGAAATAAGGAAGGGTTAAATAATGGATAAGGGGAGGAAAAGGGAAGGAGAGATATTGGGAATGTAAATTGAAGATAAGATCAAGAGAGGAAAAAATGAATAAAGGGAAATATTAATCAAGAAATAAAGAAAGGATCAAGAATATAAATATGAACACTATAAAAGAGGAAGGAAGTATCAGAGGAGGAAAAAAAGGAAGAACAAATGGAAAGATGATTTAATGGAGGAAGGAAGAAAAATGTAAGGTTCTTTGTCTCTGTTGACATGTTCCTTGAAACTCAGTTTTCCGTCGGCCATTTTGCTTTCTGTCTTTCTGCAGCTCTTGCCCTCAGTTAATATGGAGTTTCCAGTTTTCATGTTCCCGCCCTGATTCTTCCCTCTTGCTTCTTAAGCAGCCTCAGCTGAACAATCAGTGCTCCTGAATCAAGCCTCAGTCAGTCTGTGACCTGACTTCTGGAAGCCTTGGACTTGTACTCCAGCTATTCCCTACTGAGGAACCTTGGAACACTTTTGGACTCTGGAAACCTGCTGTTTGGTGAATCCATGTTTGCAGAGGAATTACGGTACAGAGAAGAGATCCTGAACCTGCTTTGGAGATTTATTGTAGTGCTTGAAGTTACTCTGGCCTGCTGTGTCTCCTGTCACTGTTCCTGCAAACTGTGTGAACTTTTCAGCATGCTTGTATGAAGTAATACAAGTCATTTCATTTCAACCTATGTCTCCTGTGTTTTCCTCGCACCCAAGCACAAGACGCTATAGGAACTGTACACTATACATGACAAAAAGATTGATCAAGTAAAGAAGTCTGGAATAAAGTTTTAAGAAATTGCCATTGGTTCTTCTTTCTGGTTTGATCTCCAGTTTGGACTTTGAAGTCTAGTCACTTGATTTGTCATCCCAGATCTCCCGGTTCCTACTCATGTCTGCCGGATGATTACCCAACTTTTCTTTATGGCTGATGACTATTTTGAGGACTTTGACCTGAGGATCCGACAGGATAGTTATGTTCCAGTTTCTTTTGTGGGGGACTTTTGGTGGACGTCTTCGTTTAGAACCCGCACCTCACTTAAGTGTGTGGCAGACCGAGTGCTGTGAAAGGCTTTATTGTTTTTAGGTCAATCTTCCTAAGAAAAACAAGGATAGAAAAGTAAGGAAAGAATTGCATCTGAGAACCCGAATTACAGAAAGCAGTCATCTTTATGATTTGGAGATACCTGGCTATAAATACCCTTCATAGATCCCAACAATCCTCCACATACAGTACAGACCAAAAGTTTGGACACACCTTCTCATTCAAAGATTCTTCCGTATTTTCATGACTATGAAAATTGTAGAATCACACTGAAGACATCAAAACTATGAATTAACACATGTGGAATTATACATTACACTTTGCAAAAAAGTGTGAAACAACTGAAAATATGTCTTATATTCTAGGTTCTTCAAAGCAGCCACCTTTTGCTTTGATTACTGCTTTGCATGCAGAAAAGGTGAAATGATGGACTCTACATACCTAGTTCCCACCATGAAGCATGGAGGAGGTGGTGTGATGTGTGGGGGTGCTTTGCTGGTGACACTGTTGGGGATTATTCAAAATTGAAGCGGTGAGCGGTCCAGCTCACCCCAAACCATCTCGATTGGGTTAAGGTATGGGGACTGTGGAGGCCAGGACATCTGGCGTAGCACCCCAGCACTCTCTTTCTTGGTCAAACAGCTCTTACACAGCCTGGAGGTGTGTTTGGGGTCATTGTCCTGTTGAAAAATAAATGATGGTCAAACTAAACGCAAACCAGATGGAATAGCATGCTGCTGCACGATGCTGTGGTAGCCATGCTGGTTCACTATGCCTTCAATTTTGAATAAATCCCCAACAGTGTCACCAGCAAAGCACCCCCAATCATCACACCTCCTCCTCCATGCTTCACGGTGGGAACCAGGCATGTAGAGTCCATCCGTTCACCTTTTCTGCATGCAAAGCAGTAATCAAAGCAAAAGGTGGCTACTTTGAAGAACCTAGAATATAAGACATATTTTCAGTTGTTTCACACTTTTTTGTAAAGTGTAATGTATAATTCTACATGTGTTAATTCATAGTTTTGATGCCTTCAGCGTGATTACACAATTTTAACAGTCATGAAAATCAGAAAAATCGTTGAATGAGAAGGTGTGTCCAAACTTTTGGTCTGTACTGTATAGTAGGATGACTGCAGTAAAAGTCGCAGCTACAACCTCAACCCCTTGTATTATTGAAGGATATTGATTTTTCAAAGAAAACACAATTATACTGATGTAGAATCTGAGTCAATTAAACCTAATTGGAAGAAGGGACAGAGCAGATTTTCTCACAATGGGTCATTCCTTCACGAGACAAATGCTAATTCCTTAATGGGTATGATAAACCAGCATATCCCAGCTGTAGAGTGACCCAAATTCCAGAAAAATGCTTAGAAAACATGATCTTTTATAAAAAAAAAAATACTTGTTCTGATACCACCTTACCCAAAGGTCATGTACTCTTTAGAAACATAGGAAGTACCCAAGGGACTATGTAGAAGATGTGTTTTACAGGTCAATTGCTTAAAGAAAGGTCTTAACCTGAATTAGTCTCACTAGTGGAATGTCCCATAAAGTTCCCTTCATGGTATCTCAATGCCAAAAGATCACAAGTAAAGACAATTGCCTTCATGTTTGACCACATGGTCCAACATCTTGGCTACTGCTATCTACTTCTGATGGAGGTCCAAAAGCTGTAGCTCTACTACAAATGTACAGAGATGCCACTATGATGACATATTTCTAAAACATTGATTTTCGATGAAGCACTTTAGAACTCTTGGCATTAATTTCATGGACTTTCCAGCCTACACATTCCAGATTTCCCATCTCCTACTGAAGGTCCAAGTTTTGTTGACCTGAGATGCAACCTTGATACTAAATGTCTGAAAAAATAGTAGTCATGTTTTAGTGGGGAACAGTTAAAAATACCTAAATTTTGACAAATTTCAAAAAATTGTTTGATTGACTGATTTTCTGGACTTTTTTGACCACATATTTTGGATTGTTCATTTCATACTGAAGGTTCAGATTCTGTTGACCTTTTAGTACAAGACCCAACATGCCTCATTTCCAAAATAATAGTCAAGGGTCAGTGCTAAAGATATCTGTATTCAATTTATGAATTTTCCTGACCACATATTCCATATAATTTTACTTCTACTGAAGGTCAAGAATCTGCTGATCTTGTATGCAAGAAATTCCACCAAGACACCAATGTTCAAAAACATTCCTTAATAGAGGATAACCAGAGATATACATAATGAATAAAGGAGGCTGTCCAGAATTACAAAACCATGGTGGCTTCTTCTAGGAGGAATTCAATGCCTGTCTGTGATGACACAGCATTTTATCTTAATTAACCAGATGCCTATTTTCAGTAAACAAGGAGGAATATACTGTTGGACTTTTGAATTTATGTGTTTCTTTCTTTGGTTGGTCAAGAGACTGAAATGTTGACTCTTCTTGTAGGTTAAATTGATATTTGTAAATTGATCAATGGTTGTTATTTACCTCATATCAGTTCCTACAGTTTATTGTACTGTTTTCTTTGCAAAACACAGATGCAGATCTGCTTCATTGACCATCACTGAACCCATGGATATATTTGGGGCAGTCAGGATTTGGACCCACCAGTCACCTGAGCCACATGGATACATTTGGGAAAGTCAGGATTGGGACCCACTGGTCACCTGGCACCATCGAGATGTTCGTAGAAGCCAGGTTGTGACCCTCTGGTCACCTGGCCTTGTACCTCAATGGACTGTCAGCTTCCTAAGCTTGTCATAACCTTCTCTCTGTGCGTGCCACAGATGGGGGTAGTCGGCACTGGAAGCTCTGAAGTTGCAGCTTCTCTTATCTGGGCAAGTCAGCAGAAAGGTGAGACTGTAATTTTTCACCATTTTTGGTATTTTGCTGGGACTGTTCAATTTGCCTGTTTTGTGGTTCAATAAAGTATTGCCACACTGTTTTACCCTCACCCTGTGTTGTTTGAGTAGCATTACGCCCACGGTAAAAGGAGGGCAGGTGTTCGGTGGGATGATCCCTGGTTAATGTGGTTTCAGGCTAGGACTAGAGCACACACTAACTCCCTTGTCTCCACACTATCCATGGATTGTTTCTGAAATTATAGCTAAATTCAATAATTTCAATAGTGCTAGCCTACAAACGATGGATAGGTAGGACATTGTTGTCAGAAGAACATGTGTAAAACTCCTATGAAGATGCTGAGATGCCACCATAAGTTTATATTATATTTCTTAAACCACTGACAATCCCAAATTTTTGGCTAAATTTTATGGCCCATTTGAAGTTTTCCTAAGGTTTCAAAAAAGGTTGGTGGTCATGGGATACCGCCATGGCACCACAACATCAGTCCAACATTTCTATCTTTGGCTGAATGTTCACCATGGGTTAACGTCCTTCTCTCCTTGACAGTGGCGGTCCAGTAGAATGCATTCTGTGCTGGAAACACTATTTAATGTTTATGTTCCAGGATTAGCATTTCATGGATTATTGAAATCATGTTAGAGCATTATCGGAGCGTGTAATGTTTCCCCTTGCAAGAATAGGACCCCATTCATTTTACATTTGCATATTCCGCTAAGGTTGAAGAAAATTGCAGATCTTGTTATAATAATAGATAGAAAAGATTTCCATCAACAAAGGATTTGACCATGCCAACGTAAAAATGATTTTAGTTCAATCACGGATTTCGAGGATTGTGTAGCTCCACTGCTTTTATTGTATCTTACTTGCACATTCACAGAACATCAAACATTACTACACTAAATAGGAATTATAATCATTTTTCCACAGAGCTCAGATTCTCATGGGTTTATATTCAGGGTCATCGGTGACACTTTCATGGGTTTTCTGTTTTTATGTCTTTGGTAGACTGCAAGAATTTGGAAGGGAGGACAACCTTACAACATTGAGGACAGACAGCGCAAACTGGTTCTGTATAACAGAAAGGAAAAGTTTTCAAGAGTTCAAAAGCCTCAACAAATTTTGTCAAAATTTTCTTTGGAAACTTAGATACAATCTGAAGTATTCCTTGGTTATTTGTCTCTCGTATTATCTACTCTCCAAGTTACCAGCTGGATTCTCTGAGTATCTCAGAAAACTAGACTAATATAGTTCAAAGAAACAACTTTTTTAAACAGTTTTTCGTGAATATATATAGTAACAAGCGATTCTGCCAAAATTCTAATTTGGTAGATTTGCTCGAATTTTGGAAGGAAATTCCCATATCTCTGCAGACTCCATTGCATGGTAAATGTAGAGTTCTGGAAAAATAAAATTTATACTCACTCACCTTTCCAAATACCACAATCCATTATTTTTAAATCCCTGCTCTTCCTGATGTCTTCTTTTGTGATGTGCAGAAGAATATCCTCCACTAGATCTTCAATCTCCATCCAGCACTGACTAGACCGTCGTCAACACTCCTCTTGACATCCTCATGTCATAATGTCACAACATGCGTTGCTTAGTCCTGCTCGGCACTGGAGGCAATGGTAAAGACTATAGATCAAAAAGAGGCCATCTGTTGACACACCTCAAGAAAAGAAGACACCAGAGGTACAGGTAGAGATTGGATTACCAGACAAGGGGGAGCTGCTGTGATGGGACATGTATTTGACGAAGAGCGAATATTATTATTAATCTCTTATCAACCTATAACAATCCAGCATAATTTTTCTGGAATTGCCCGAAAAGAAGGACAAAATATGTGAATTGGGGCAAATCTGAATAAAAAAAATTGAGGAGAACATGGTTAGTTCATCTCTATGTTATTGCACTTTAGGTTCCCTATTAGTATCTCAGCACCCAGACTCTTTGAGGTTCCACTGAACTTGACAAAACCCTATGGGATATTGGCTTCAATTTAGAAGAACCAAAAGGTCTAAATTGTGTCTACCATAAAGTAGACTCAAAAAATATGGCAGTATTAAGATTACAGAAGACCAGCACATTTCTTCTCTCCTTTCCTCTACACAAGACTCCTGGTGAGGAGAGGATGCAGCATGCATCTAGTAACTCAGTCTATGAAAAATAGTCTGAGGAGGATGTGTGTTCTTGATGGGTCCTTGCAACTGTTTATAGCTAATCATCTCAACACCAACCACCATCATAGATAACCGTCATAATGTGTGTGGTGTCTCTCACTTACATCTACTGTGTCTAATGGTGAAAAAACCCATAATCACCTTTACTGTCATAAACACATCAGTGATGTTTATCTAGAGGAGTCTCTTAGAGTATAAAATATTATCAGTCTCTTATCGCTGAGAAATTACAAGGATATTTCCATCACAGTAATGGAAGCTGGGGGTTCAATAAATTCATGAAACAGTGAAGCACTTACGTAAAGGAAGGATAATAAGTACCATAAGCACATAGGATTTACAGCCTTCCATCAACATATTGTAGACCGGAAAATAAGGGCAGTATTATAGCAGTTATATTCTTGTATGTAGGAGCAGTATTA
>VIAB01023115.1:20900-31942 GCA_009801035.1 Oophaga pumilio | reverse complement strand
ATGCACACCTCTGATGCCCACACGTTACACGCATGCACAGCACTGCTGCATACATATTACGCACATCATGCACACCTATTGCCATTACATCCAAGCACACTTCTGCTGCATAAATAATGCACACTCGCACACTCTCCTGTGCTTTCTTATCTGTACTCACACAACTCTGCTATTCACACATAAGGGTTCACACTCTTCTCTATACACTAATATTACAAAAATATTTAGAGTTGAGAGTCCTCAGTGGTTGATACCTTTTAATGGCTAACTGAAAAGATGGTAACAAATTGCAAGCTTTCGAGACTACTCAGGTCTCTTCATCAGGCTGAACAGTCACTTTAGGATACTGTAAGCTCAGTGCCTGACTCCTCCTACACATGTGGTTAGTCACATGACCAGGATGACATCACCAGTAGCATCTCCAGTCCAGCAGAGGAAATGACAATACTGAGGTGAGATGTTTCTGATCACTCCAGGGGATGCATGGTGGAGAAGGAGAGTATATGGTAAGTGCTAGTGATCTCCTTCTTGCACCTCTAACTACCTTCTGTATATCTCCTGCTGCATTGGTGAGTAGAATGGTGCTGGATATGTAGCCTCTCCAGTTTCCTCCTTTAACAATACATCCTGTTCCCCCATCAGCATGTCAATAGCCTCTGACATTCCCTGTCTAACTGTAGGATGAATGACCTCTCAGAGCTTTGGCACCAACTGAGCAGATCACTTCTATGCTGATGGCATAGAGTCGAGACCACAGACTGATTGTGATGGGACATGCTGAGATTTAAAGATCCCGAGGTTGCATAGTCTGCTACAGTATATACAGCTTTGCCGTCTGCAGGACTTTATATGTGCACACGTTTGTACAAATTTTAACCAGCCTCACCCCAGTAAGTATGTAACCGTATGGTGATCATTTACAATGTATCCAGCGTCTTTGGCCAAATGACAAAGAGTATGTTAGGGTGCGTGCCCACGATCAGGAAGAGCAGTGTTTTGGACACAACTCACCTGCGCTGCATCCAATACACTGTGTTCTATATTAGAAGTACAGCCGCAGCACGTCCATTATCTGCAGTGGAGACGTTAGTCTCCACGGCGTAGTCTCACCCATAGCCATTCACTAGATGCGGTAAATCTGCATAGTTCCCTGATCACATGCAGATTTTCCTGTGTGATTAGAATGCAGCGTTTTGGACTCAACAAAAATATTCTGCGTCCAAAACGCTATTTCCTAATTGTGGGCACATAGCCTTAGTGTTACAGAGGGTCAGAAGGATTCTGAGGGACTACATATAGTTTCCAGACTACATAATACTAATGATCATAATAAGTGATGTTTTCTACATTATGTCTCTTGACTCCATAGCACATTATTACAGAATCTCATGGTTTGGCTCCTAAAGTCAGGAGACTTCTCATTTACTGAGAGGAAGGATGGACAAGCAAGGGAACCTCATAACTGAGAGGATATTAAACCTCACCTTGGAGATACTTTACCTGCTAACCGGAGAGGTGAGGGATTCTAGGAACAATGCCACTTGGCTTCACTCTTATTTCTATTAAAGGGTATTTCCCAATGTTTAAAGGATAGGTGATAACTTTCAGATCAGAGGTCTGACCTCTGGGACCCCCACCTATCCCAAGAGCGAAGCTCTGAAATACCCCGTCAATATTGCCTAGCACTGTATTAAGCTATCTCCGGCAGTCCAATAGAGAATGAATATATTGGTATCACACATGCGCAACCACAACTCCACTAAGCCCCCCATCTGCAAATTATCCTTTGGCTAGATGATAACTGTGGAGAAACGGGGTCAGTGGGTGCTCTCGTCCGCTGGCCTTGCTGCCTTTGGAAAGACTGCATTGACCAGGGCTCATACCACTGAACGCCCGCTCTAGCTCCCCGTGGGCAACATACTACGCAGACAATGCAGGGTTAGTGTAAAACAGTGTGGCAATGCTTTATTGAGCCACAACACCCTATAGCAAACAGAACATTCCCAGCAATTACCACCAACATGGTGCACATTACAGGGCCCAACCCTTCCGCTGACTCGCCTGGATAACGGTAGATTTTACGTCAGAGCTCCCAGGGTCGCTATTCCGCCTGTGATATACACACAGAGAAGAGATAACTACAAGCATAGGGAGGTGACAGTCCATACTGTTCATACAAGGTCCAAAGCCAGTTGACCCGAGAGTCACTACCTGGCTTATCCGACCATCTCCATGGAACCAGGCGACCAGCAGGTCCCAAAACCTGGCTTTCTCCACACATATCCATGGTTCAGAGATAGTCACTGGATCAGATCTGTGTCCTTCCAACCGAAGCCGAAAACTCCTAGGTTGATTCCCATAGAATCATAGATCCATGCCCCTCGTAAGGGTGCCATGATGAATTAGCTGCAGTCCGGTCTCTGGTCTGTTGAGTCTTATGCAGAATGGCCAACTGGTAGCTCTGTATGATGAGATAAGGTCTCAACTGCTCTCTCTGTCTCTGGAGTCTTTTTATACCCGAGGCAGGTGATCTATTTTTAGATTTAAGGCACTGTCACACTTAGCGATCGCACCAGCGATCACGACAACGACACGACCTGGCGAGATCGCTAGTGCGATCGCTATGTGATCGCTAGTTAGATTCCAAACACAACTCATCAGCGATCTGTATAACGACCTCTGCGGTCGTTGGGAAAACCTAGTCCCACCTGCGACGCTGGTGAAGTCGTTCATAAAGGGTGTCACACTCAGCGATTCAGGCTCACCAGCGGGACACCAACGACCAAAAAATGGCTCAGAACGTTCATGAGCGATCAGCGACATCTCAGCAGGGGCCACATCGCCGCTACATGTCACACACAGCTAAGTCGCTAACAAGATCGCTACTGCGTCATAAATGGTGACGCAGTAGCGATCTCGTTAGCGATCTCGCTAGCGATCTCGCTTATTGTGGCATACCCTTTACTCAGTGTCCTTCAGTTTAGCCTCTCAGCCCAAACTGGTTATAGAGTACAATACACAATTAGCATATCAGCTCACAATAAACACAGATAAACACCCACTATGTACAAGTCACTATTACAGACTTACACAGTATGTTAAATAGTATATCAGCTTGCAAGGCTGTCTTCTTGACCCACCAGACATAAACACTTAAATCCACAAGCCAATATACGGATAAAAAGAATTCTTATGAGTTTACAAAAACATGGTTATCTGGGAAATTAAGATTCAGTCTGGTTTCTTCACAATAATTAAAATTATAATTAAATAATAATTAAAAGGGAATCTATCAGCAGATTTTTGCTGTGGATTCGGTTAGCAGCATATAGTAGATAAACAGTCCTGGACCACTCGAGGGAAATTCCCAAAGGCCAATACCTAAGCCGAAGACAAAACTGTGTTGATGAGAATACCTTTGAAGAACACCCAAAAGACCTGTGAGACTGGTTTCTCCAAACAGGTTATGCTAAAAATAATACTGGAGGAGGCCTATAGGGTGGCAAAAATGGCTCCAAACTGCTACCCCCTTGTCAAAAATTTCAAATGGAGGGCTATACTAGATATATTACCACATTTTCCAATGGAGCACATGAGATTAGGGCCATCCTGGCGACACACTGGCCTATCTTAAGTATTGATAATGATATCTGTTCTCACTTGGACACAGATTATGTCCCATGCCACACTGATTTCTGACTGCTGAAGGTCACTGTTCCACACTGTTGTCCATGAATTTAAGACACATGCTGTGGCTCTCCCCTGAAGACCTACCATAGGAGAAACTCATCGGGAGGCACTTAGGGCGCTTATAGGACAAGCTAGACAAGGCTAGCTGTGGACTGCCCTTGTTGGGGCAGGAGTCTTGTGGGCACTAATGTTACCTAATGTCAATCTAGGGCACATTAAGGTCATCTTCGGACTCTGCCTGTTATTCTGACTAGATGAGGTTCTGTAAACAATGCAGCAAAGGAAGGACCTTGCATATTTCATGTAGATGAACAGATGGCTGAACTGGATGGACAAATGTCTTTTTTCGGCCTTGCTAACTATGTTACTATGATGGCTTAGGCGGTTCCTATTATTCAATAATTTGTATGTATTTACTCACCCTTGTTATATCATGATAGATTATCCTGCGGCTGTTTACATGTCCTCACTATACATATACATAGTTCGATGATTATTTTATATATATATATCATTATTAAAGGATAAGTTTATTATTATAGTTCCATTTATTCCATGGCGCTTTACATGTGAGGAGGGATATACATAGTAAAAAACAAGTACAATAATCGTAAACAATACACATCACCGACTTGTACATGAGGACAGTCAGAGGATCCTGCCTGCGAGGGCTCACAGTCTACAAGGAATGTGTGAGGATACAATAGGTGAGGGTAGAGCTGGTCATTCAGCAGTATAGTGGAGCAAGGGTTTCTGCAGGTTGTAGGCTTGTTAGAAGACGTAGGTCTTCAGGGTCTTTTTGAAGGTTTCCATGGTAGGCAAGAGTCTGATATGGTTGTGGTAGAGAGTTCCAGAGTAGGGGGGATGTGCGGGAGAAATCTTGTATGCGATTATGGGAAGAGGAGATAAGAGGGGAATAGAGAAGGAGATCTTGTGAGGATCGGAGGTTGCGTGCAGGTAAGTACCGGGAGACTAGGTCACAGATGTATGGAGGAGACAGGTTGTGGATGGCTTTGTATGTCATGGTTAGGGTTTTGAACCGGAGCCTTTGGATAAGGGGGAGCCAGTGAAGGGATTGACAGAGGGGAGAGGCCGGGGAATAGCGGGGAGACAGGTGGATTAGTCGTGCAGCAGAGTTTAGGATAGATTGGAGGGGTGCAAAAGTGTTAGAAGGGAGGCCACAGAGCAGGAGGTTTCAGTAGTTGAGGCGGGAAATGATGAGGGCATGCACTAGGGTTTTTGCAGAGTCTTGATTACGAAATATATGGATCCGAAAAATATTGGCAGTTGGGAGTCCACAGGAAGTGGAAACGGCTTGGATATGTGGTTTGAAGGAGAGATTGGAGTCCATGGAGAGAGTCAGTAGCCATTTACTTTAATGGATAGGTCTGTTGGGGGATTTGCTGCTAATACGTATAAATGACAAAGTGAGGTATAGGGAGACACGCTGGAGCATCTGGTCCCTAGATCGGATTGTCTTTTGGTGATTTTTCTTGCTGCTAATTATAAGCATAAAGTAGAGACCTTGATTCCAGCAATGTATCATTTGCTCGACTGCTTGGTGCCATTTTGATAGAATCCCTGTTTTGTCTGCTCTAGATGTAGCAGAGCTAAGTCTTTTGGGCTGTGTATAAAGGCTGGGTCTCACATAACGATACACCAGCGATCCCAACAACGATATGCACTTGTCAGGATCGCTGGTGTATCGCTACATGATCGCTGCTGAGCTGCCAAACAGGCAGCTCAGGCAGCGATCTGGGACAGCGACACTGCGGGTAACATCGCTTAGTTACCCGCAGTGTACCTTGGATACCAGCGCCCTGATGCAGGGAGCTGGTATCCAAGGTACACAGCGGGTTTCCAAGCGCTGCACGGTGCCTGGAAACCCGCTGTGTACCTTGGATACCAGCTCCCTGCATCAGGGCGCTGGTATCCAAGGTACACAGCGGGTTTCTAGGCACAGCCCCGCGCCTGGAAACCCGCTGTGTACCTTGGTTACCAGCGGATCGCTGGTCTCCCGCCTGTCACACGCAGCGATGCGTGCCTGTCAGCGGGAAATCAGCGATCAAAAAAAGGTCCAGACATTTCAGCGACGATCAGCGATACCCGGCAGGGGGGCTGATCGTCGCTGAATGTCACACACAGCGATATCGCTGGTGAGCTCGCTGCTGCGTCACAAAACTAGTGACTCAGCAGCGATCTCGGTAGCGATATCGCTATGTGAGACGGGCCCTTAACTCTGCCCACAACCTTGACTGTCAGCTACCTGTGTACACTGTGAATGGTCTGTAAGCTGCCAGTCAGTGGTGGGGGTAGAGTTACACAGATTAGCCTGACTAGTCAGCACATAAGACCTTGTCCTCTAGTGAAAGTTTTCTGCTGATAAAACATTGATTGCATTGAAACTACAGCACACAGCCTAACAAGTGACATATATGTGTGGCGCAGCTGCGCTTGGTACACATGTTTCCTGGAGAATGCACAGAAAGGTAATTACAAAAACCTGATATTCATTCACACTCACACTTCCCAGTATTGTCACCAGAGGGAGCCTTAGACTATTTAAGGGTGTGGGAGACGTAGCAGTAGTCAGTCGAGAGTAGTGAGTCTGGAGTCGAGAGTTGAGAGTCTGGAATGCAGTTCCTGTCAGAGCTCAGTCTGAGCTAGAGAGAGGAGAGACAGAGACGGATAATTTCTGTCAGGAATATTCTGGCAGTCTCAGTGAGTGGATTCTGACTGTTAGTACCCAAAGAACGTGGAAAGTGACTCTCGGAGTGAGCGTGTATTCAGTCTGACGGAAGGTCCTGAGAGCTGCTCTGGACAGAGTCTATGAAGGAAAAGAAGGAGGGGGACTACAGTTATTATAACAACGAGTCAACTGAGAAACGGTCAGTGAGCTGTGGAAGGAAGGAAGCTGACGACTACACCTACTGCTACCCGTGCTTATGTTAAGGGTGAGAGTAGGGCGACGGGCGAGTGGTGATGAAAGGAGAGAGTGACCGAGGCATTATAGCAACATTTGCTGCCTCCACTCTGCTTAACCGGACGCCGGGTCCGAAGCCTTGCTAGTTCCTTCACGGCTAGTAGGAGAAAACCGGTGACCCTGCTGGACTTCAAGTCGCAGAGGGGCCCTATTGTGCTGATACGTAACCGGGGTCAGGGAGAACAGGAGTCTAGCGGGACGCTGCATATAAAGGCTTAGTTCTTGCCAAAAGAAGGCTCCACCACAATGTCGGCCGGGCATAGCTGTTCTATACAGAGTTAAACTTCGCTTCACGCAAGTTAGGACTCACACACATTAAAGAGAAAGGAGGCCTTAAACCTACACAGTGATTACCTGGATGTGCATCCTCCACCCTGAGCAGCTTCCCGGGACATACCTGCAAATACCATCAGTAAAGGTATGGAAAGAGACTGACTTGTGTGTGTGTCTGACTTCTTGCCTGCACCCTGCACCGCCATAAACTTAGAGGGACTAGTCTTACCTGTGGAAGACTTAACATCTTGCTGCCCAGTAACACCCCCTCTGAGGATTTACCCTGCAGCGCTGGTCATCCTGATCAGAAACCACAGGTGGCGTCACAAACTATTACTACAATCCCCTGTAAATATCCCCCTTTGAATGAGCGCCCAGGGCAACGGACCGAGCTGTGCTACTTGTGACATTCCCCATAGACTTCAACGGGCTCGGTGCCGAGTACCCCATAACCCTGGTACCGTGAGCGGCTCATATACTGTACATGTAATCAGGCTCTCAGCTCCTTACATTATGCTGCTCTCAGATAAAATAGCAAAAACCTGCTGACAAATTCCCCTTAAATGTTGGAATATAACCTTTTAGCAGGATAGGGACATACCAAAGTTTCCTTTAATACACAGGTTTACACAGTAGTGAAGACATCTAGAGAATGTATGATCCCCAGCAGGTGTGTCTCTGATGGGTGGAGCAGGACACAAAGCCCCATCCTGGAGTGTCTACCTCATCCCTTGGAACCTGATCAGAAGATCCTAGAACTTATCTATAAGATGATTGAGCTGCTGACTGGAGAGGTGAGCGCTGCTGGGAATACTGGGACATTGTACAGTAACACAAGGGATGATGTGTCTGGATGATGACTGTATCATTGTGTGTCAGGTTCCTATAAGGTGTCAGGATGTCACTGTCCATTTCTCCATGGAGGAGTGGGAGTATATAGAAAGACACAAGGATCTGTACAAGGATGTTATCATGGAGGACCACCAGCCCATCATATCACCAGGCAAGTGCAGACTTTAGTTGTTCAGGGGCACTGAGCAAGATAATACACTGCAAGGTAATCGTGAGCAGAATTGTTAAAATTAGTAGTTTCATGATTATCTTGCCCTGTAAACAGGCTGCCTATCACTTGTGATTATTTTTATTCTGCAATGTCTTATATTGTCTGTACAAGTCCCCTCTAAAATGTAAAGTGCTGCGGAATATGTTGGTGCTATAGAAATAACATTTTTATTATTATTATTAATCTGCTCATTCCTTGGGTGAAATTATATTTTGTGCAGCACAACAGATCGGTGGTGCATTGTTCTGTGTAAACCATGCCGAGAACCAAGGCAGCTTATGTGTACTGAGTGATCTAGTATAGATGTACAGTGGCATGGAAAAGTTTGGCACCTCTCGTCAAAGTTACTGTTATTGTGAACAGTTAAACAAGTTGAAGATGAAACGATCTCTAAAAGGCCTAAAGTTAATAGTTTGGACACCCTTGGAGATTTGTGTGCTCAGATAACTTTGACCAAGGTTTCAGACATTAATTAGCCTGTTAGGGTTATGGTTTGTTCATTATATGTCACAGCGAGTTCAGTCACCGCTCTGTTTATTGAGAGCGGCGGCTGTAACCGTGCCTCTGGCACTGACTGAAAGCAGGACCTAATGCTAAGCGGGCTATCAGTCAGGGCCAGGGGGTACAGTTAAAACTGCCGCTCTCTATACACAGATCGGTGACTAAATTTGCGCCGGCGCCAAATGCGTGAATGAAACCTGAAAGCTGCCTGGGAGAATAAAGTTAATTTCATCCCTGTAGCTGAGCTCTAAGTGCGGGCGCCGGGCAGGTTCAGAACGCTATTAACCTGCAGAGTAACCCCATATCTTCAGATTAATAGGGTTCTTTTTTACGTGACAGGTTCCCTTT
Organism: Oophaga pumilio; assembly: GCA_009801035.1. NCBI lineage: Eukaryota > Metazoa > Chordata > Amphibia > Anura > Dendrobatidae > Oophaga > Oophaga pumilio. The sequence goes on along the minus strand of VIAB01023115.1, from coordinate 23,084 downwards.
AAATGAATGACTATTGGTAAAAGTTTACTGATTGTCTGTCATATCATACCACCGATTGGTCAGCATAAAGGGACCTTTATTAGAATTCAGATAACCACATTGTATGTGTATATACTTAATATATTTTCACACACTGTTTGCACTGTATTTGATGTATTTCTGTCTCCCAACAGAAGAATCCAGCATGAAAAATCCAGAGAGATGTCTAAGTCCTCTGTTTTTCCCGGAATGTCAAGCGGAAAATCATGGTGTCCTGCAGGATCATCAGGTAGATGACATAAAGAAATACGCTATGAATTTCTTAATTAATCCCCTCAAAATGAAGCACCAGTAGCTGTGTCTACCTATCTAAATTCCCTGCATAACAGTCCCTTTATTACATTGACACATAAACAGATGTTTAGAATAAGTATTTCTAAAGTCCATTTATGATATGTAAATGAACCCCTTGACTAGTCTATGGGGCGTTAATTTCCACAGACTAGTCGGCCCACTTAGTATGTTATCTAGCCCTTGTGTGTGTGATAACTAGTTATAGGTGAACCCATGGATGTTCGGGGATGGGGGGCCCGAATATCCATTGTTTGCCACTCTCTCATCTGCATGACACCACGGCAAACACTGTCTTTGATCGGAGGTAAGATTATTATCGGTGGTCAGAGAGCTGCGCCTATAAATTTTAAAAAATGGCTTGGGTTCCCCTCTATTTTTGCTAAAGCTGTCAAAACTGACAGATGTGCTCTGCAACCGTCAGCTGTCTGCTTTATCATGGCTTATTATCAAGAAAAGAGGGGTTCTACGCCGTTTTTTTTTAATTATTTAAATAAATAATTTAAAAAAATGTTGTGGGGTCTCCCTATTTTTGATAACCAGCCAAGCTAAAGCAGACAGCTGGGGGCTGATATTCTCAGGCTGGTAAAGGGCCATGGATATTTGCCCACCCCCAGCCTAAAAATAGCAGCCCGCAGCCACCCCTGAAAAGGCACATCTATTAGATGCGCCAATTCTGGCACTTTGCCTGGCTATTCCCACTTGCTCTGTGGCAGTGGCAAGTGGGGTTAATATTTGTGGGGTTGATGTCACATTTGTATTGTCGTGTGACATCAAGCCCACAGGTTAGTAATGGAGAGGCATCTATGAGATGCTTCTCCATTACTAACCCCATAGTCATATTGTAAATAAACACAGCCAGAATAAAGTATTTTATTTGAAATAAAAATATACACCGTTTTACTTTTTTATTTAAAAGAAGTTAAACTCACCTTACGCCCATTCCATTGAAGCACTCATCTCCTGTAAAAAAAAACAAAAATAAAAAACAACCATATCACTCACCTGTCCAACATACTGTCCCACGCCTTAATCCATGTCTGTGATAAGTGATTTTCAGCCTGGATAGTGCCAAGATGCGACCGTCCAGGCTGAAAACCACTGGAGAATGAGCTGCTGCCAGTGACTAGCGGTGACGTCATCGAGGTTACCGCAGGTCACTGAGGCTGCTTCCCAGCTCAAGTTGCTGTGAGCTGGGCCAATGAACTGCAGTGACCTCAGTGAGATCACCGCTAGCTCCGTGAGAAATAGTCCACTTATTCCAGACAGGGATTTACTGCGTGGGACAGTATGTCGGACAGGTGAGTGATATGGTTTTTTATGTTTGTTTTTTTTTACAGGAGACCATGGCTTCAATAGAATGGCCGTTAGGTGAGTATTGTTTATTTTCTGTTTTTTACAAGGGACGAGGGCTTCAATGGCATGGGCGTGTGGTGAGTCTAACTTTGTTTTTCATTTTAAATAAAAAAGTAAAACGGTATGTATTTTTATTTCAAATAAAGAACTTTTTTTCTGTGTGTTTATTTACAATATGACTATGGGGTTAGTAATGAAGAGGCATCTTATTTACATTTCTCCATTACTAACCTGACAATACAAAGGTGACATCAATCCCACAAATATTAATCCCACTTGTCACCGTCTCAGGGCAAGTGGGAAGAGCCAGGCAAAGCGCCAGAATTGGCGCATCAAATAGATGCGCCTTTTCTGAGACTTCTGCGGGCTGCTATTTTTAGGCTGGAGCGAGCCAATATTCATGGCCCCTTACCAGCCTGAGAATACCACCACCAAGCTGTCTGGTTTAGCTTGGCTGTGTCACGCTCACGCCCTGGCTGATGGGCGTGAGCCAAGGGG
>VIAB01023115.1:1554-14249 GCA_009801035.1 Oophaga pumilio | reverse complement strand
GGTTTTTTGCTCCTGCCTCCTCAGCTACCAAAACATAACATGCGTGTACACACCGACAACACGACAGTAGTTGCCTATTTAATCCATCAGGGGGACAAGGTCACAATCACTGATGTCCACTGCAGGCGACATTCTCACCTTAGCCGAAAATCACCTCCTCTCCCTATAGGTACTCCACATAAGGGGGAGCATAATTTTCAGGAGGACTATCTGAGCTGACACTCCCTGCGCCAAGAGTTGTGGTCCTAGGATCGACAGATTTTCAAGCAGATAGTACACCTATGGGGTCTTCTGGTTATAGACCTTTTTGTGACAAGAAACAACAAGCAGGTCCGGAGGTTTGTGTCGCTACGGGCAGCGGACCAGCCAGATAATAGACTCCCTTCAGGTCCAGTGGGATTATACTCTGGCATATGCTTTTCCCCTGATGTGTCTGATTCCGTTGGTCCTCAGGGAGGCGGTGGCGAGAGTAATACTGATTGCCCCCTTCTGGCACAGGAGGCCATGGTTTTCCTGGCTAAGGGCGATGTCCGTGACCGACCCGTGGGTGCTGCCAATGAGCCCGGAGCTTCTCTCTCAGGGGCCTTTCCGTCATCCTCAGATGGCGGGTCTCCACTTGACGGTGTGGAATTTGAGAGAGAGCTGCTGAGGCATAGAGGGTTCTCAGGGTCCTTAATTGCTACTTTATTAATGAGAAGGAAGGAAGTCACTACAAAAATTTATTGTAAAACGTGGAAAAAGTTTTTAAGGTTCCACTCAGCTTCCCTGTCGGATCAGGTTCCAATTCAGGCAGAGGGGCCGAAAATTGGGATTATCAGTCAATACCCTTAGGGTACAGGTGTCGGCATTGGGGGTATTGTATAACTATAATGTGGCAGGGAACAGGTGGATCACTAGATTCATCAAGGCCTGTGAGCGTAGTAACCCAGGGCATGTTACTAGATTGCCTCCGTGGGATTTAAACCTTCTACTAGATGCACTGACAGGCCCTCCCTTTGAACCCTTAGACTCGCCTCACTGAAGGTGCTGACCCTTAAAACAGTTGTGTTAGTAGCCTTAACCTCTGCGAGATGGGTCAGTGACATTCAGGCGTTATCGGTAGACCCCCCCTTCCTGATGGTCTATCAAGATAAGATAGTTTTGAAACCAGACCCAGCCTACCTACTGAAATTCGCTTCTAGGTTTCATAGGAGCCAGGAGATCTAACTACCATCTTTTTATTATAGCCCTGTTACAGCGGAAGAACAAAGGTTCCATACTGTAGATGTTAAAAGAGCAGTACTAGAGTATTTAGGAAGGACTCAGGCCTGGAGGCAGAGTAGGGTGTTGTTTGTTTCCTTCCAGGGTAAAAGGAAGGAGTCGAGTGTCACAAAAAACTCTATCGCCCGGTAGATAAGAGATGTGATCGGCCTAGCCTATTCGGCCAACGGGGAGTCTCCACCAGAGGGAATAAGAGCTCACTCAGCGTGAGCCATGGCATCGTCCTGGGTGGAAAAGGTGGACGTCTCCATTGATCTAGTTTGTAAGGCGGCAATGTGGTCGTCACCTTCCACCTTTTATAGGCACTACCATCTTGATCTTTCATCCTCTTCCAGTCTAGACTTTGGCCGATCAGTACTTACTGCTGTGGTCCCCCCCCTCAGGTGATAGTCTCTGAAAGTCTCTCGTTGGGTGCTGTCGTGGCGATAGGAAAACCGGTTATTACGTACCGGTAATAGGATTTTACAGAATCCACGACAGCACCCTCACATTCCCTCTCGTTATTGAGCACTGGATTTCCTGCACTCTGAAGGAAGGTGTGTTATATAGATTCACTCTATAAAGGTGATGGTATTGTATAGTGTAAGTAACATGTTTGTTGTGTACTAATCCGATGGGCGGTTCCTCTCATACACTGAAACACAACTGAGGAGTCAAGGGGGACTGCCCCCCTTGTTAACCTGTAGATTCCTGTCCTGATGGTGGGCGGATCCCCTCTCTTGTTGGGTGCTGTAGTGGACTCTGTAAAATCATATTACCTGTACATAATAACCGTTTTTTTTTTTTCATTTCAAATCCACATCACAAATTCTCTTCATGGTAAATAAATACAGCGATTTCAAATATTCACCGTAACCAGCCCAATAAAAAGTTCACGAATAGCAAATGAGACTCTGCACAGAGTGGATAGACATGGAATGACTATTTGACAATGAAGAAAAATTTGAAGAAGCCACCACTGGGAAAATGAAACATTAGAATTGCGATTACAATGAAGGGTCATCATTGCAACGAGGATCCTTAATAGAAAACTCCAGAATTCAATGGTAGGGAGGCTTGGAATGGCCCACGGGGGACAGGAAAATTCCCTGTGGGCCCCTGTGCAGGAGTGGGCCCTCTCCCCTATATGAGCAGAAGTTGGAACAATGCAATTGATTGACTATTTATGGAAAATGGCAGCTATTATTTCAACAAACTACCCAGTGTATTATATAGAAACATACGGTATGTCAATTTGTGAATAGTGGTAATATTTACATGTAGATGAATAGTGGGCCCCCAGAGTTTTTGTAACTGGTAGCCTTTGTCACCCCAGTCTGACACTGCTGATAGTGTATGAAAATAGGTTTTCTGAATAAGACAAGCCCTATAAAACCCAAGGAAAATGTCATCCGATATTAGTTAGCCTGCAGTTTATTACAATGAATCTACAGTATATAGCTGCTAGCCAATTTTCATTAATGGACTTCTGATTTGTACATTTCTCTTGCTCTTATTAATCAGGACAAAGTTCCTACTGAAATTAGAGCTGAAGTCATGAATGAAGAAGAAAAGACATATGAAAGTGATAATCACTTGTTCAAAGAAGAGGAGATTCCTACAGATATCCATCCAGGTGAGAAAATCCAAAGAAGTGTGACTGCCCCATTTTTGACTTCCATGTATTGCACTGAGATTTTCCAGATGAAGCTTTTACTTGTCTTGCATCGCTAATCTAACAGCAAGTACAGTATGGCTGACAGTGCAATGTAAAAAAAACAATGTAGTGATTGCGAATGCTCTCTCAAGACTAATTGTAAATTACCGTATATACTCATGTATAAGCCAAGTTTTTCAGCACATTTTTTTGTGCTGAAAACACCCCCCTCAACTTATGCACGAGTCAATTGTCCCAGAAAGATGGCGGGGGAGGGAGAGCAGCGGAGCAGTGGGTCACAGAGGCAGGAGGCAGCAGCTGTGGCTAAAGCATGTGCCGCTGCTAAAGAGAAATTAATTATTCATTTCTCTGTTATAGCGCACAGTGACAGCCGCAGTCGCCGGCTTCCAGCACACATCCTACTTACCTTCCCTGCGTGCCATCGCTGCATCTCGTTCGTTCCGGCGCCAGCAGCTCTTTTGGCCAAGCGATCACGTGGCCCCACTCATTAAGGTAATGAATATTACCTCTCCAATCCCATAGGCGTGGAGGTGGAGTGAATATTCATTACCTTAATGAGCAGGGCCATGTGATTGCTTGGCCGAAAGAGCTGCTGGCACCGGAACAAGATGCAGCGAGGGCGCGCATGCAAGGTAAGTAGGATGTTTTTTTTGTTTTGTTTTATTTTTATAGGAACCATGCGTACAAGGATAGGGGATAAGGAGCCATGCATACAAGAACGGGACGGGGGAGCCATGTACACAAGGACAGGGACCGGCGAGCCATGCTTACAGGGACAGGGGAGTCATGCATACCAGGATAGGGATGAGGAACCATGCATACCAGGATAGGGATGAGGGGACAATGCATACCTGGCTTATACTCGAGTCAATAAGTTTACCCAGTTTTTCGTGGCAAAATTAGGTGCGTCGGCTTATACTCAAGTCGACTTATACTCGAGTATATGCGGTATGTGAAAATGCTAGTTAAATCCATGAATGTTTACATAAAGTAGAGAGATCTTCCTTCATCTTTTTATATATCTGAGATATTCAATACAGCTATATTTATAGTGATACTGTAAAGGAAGTTTGTATAGAGGCCCAGTACATTTCTTTTTTTTTTATTATTTATTTACTGGTTTTTGAAGCAGTCTCATTTATTGCACAAGAATCTTCTCTTGTAGAAAATTGATATTTTGATTTTTAAAGGGGTTGTCCTCTTCTCGGACCACCCCTTATAAATATGAATGTTTTCCACTGTAAAAATAAAAAACTTACATTCACCATCCTTGCCGGCGCAGTTCCAGCAGTGTCGACACACGCATTCTCAGGGCTAACATGAGGTTGTTATGACATGTGAGCCCTGCACCCAATTGCCGCTCGCATCACTGTCTCTGCTTTCGAAAGTATTAGTAATCAGGACATGATTGGACAGCCTCAGCTCCCACATCATCTCGATTACGTATACGTCCAAAGGTGGGGACATTGACTCCAGCACTGAATGGGCACAAAGCTCACGTGTCATAACAACCGCATGTGAGCCCCAGAAATGCGAGTGCCGACACTGCTGGAACGGCGCCAGCACAGGAGGTGAGTATAAGCTTTTTATTTTCACGGGGTCAAACATTCTAGTAGTGGACATCCCCTTTAATGACTAGATACTTTTATACTTGGCACATAAACTATGAATGGCATTCATACTCTAGGCCAAAGTGCACAGCAATGCGTCCTTGCTGTATGTGGTGTGTAGGAGCTGTCGTAAGCATTGACTATTCGTGCCTCACTGAGGACGTCAGCTGCTGTATATTACCCTGTGAGCATACTTGTAGGATACATATAAACCAGATAACAACCAAACGCCATGAATTTATCGAGCTTGGTCCTGGGCTTTAACACCATAACCTTGTACATTTACGGCACTTGTTCTGGTCAGCTTTCAACCCTGGGGATAAGACAAAAGCTATTTATCATCATTTATTGCTATTTTTGCAGTGAAAAGAAGCATCAACATTGCCGATGCTTCTGTAGGACCTGGCGATCACAGGATCAGAGTCTTTGCCGGCATAACAGAGCTAATGGGTCCTATGATCTGTAGAGCCTGCCTCCAATGGGGGAAAAATGTTCTCTATGATTTCTTGGGAGACAAATTATGTAAAAAAAATGTATGGATAAAAAAACTGCAAAAAAAGCAAGTAATACAAAATAAAAAGCCCTCACTGCAAAAATATCAAACAATGTTTTTTTTTAATATAAAATACATTTTATTACATACATATAAGAATGCCTACACATAATAAATGTCATGACAACATAATAACCTAAACAATTAAGTCAGCAGGTTATTTTGTGTGAAACGTGAACAGTGAAAAATAAAAACACAGAGAATCATTAATTGCTTTTTTCTATATAGAGGTTAAATTATTTAAGAAGGACAGGTCATTACATTCAGTGAGCTAGAACTTGTCAGAAACCCAGTTTTTTTCTTGGTGTGATATGATCATCTGTCCCATCACCGAAAATCTCTGAGCCTTTATGGGTTACCAATCATGGCCCATTCATATAATCTGACTAAACATTGTCTTTCATTGCTTGTTGACCAATAAAGGGGTTGTCCTGTGAAAACAGGTTGTCTTCTATCCACAGAATAGGGGATTACTCAGTGATTGGTGGATGGTCAAACACTGGGACCCCCCAGATTGTTACGGGAGGCTTTTATCCCTGTTATAAAATTGAATGGTAGTTTGGAATGCAACCCACAAAGAAATAAATGGAACATCGGTTGAGCATGCGCACTGACACCCTATTTTAACATGGATAAAAGTTCCCCATTCTGCCAATCAGTGTGGGTACCATCAGTCAAATCTTTACCAATCAATAAGTTATCACGTACCCTATATATGGGTGATAACTTCTTTTCGCCAGACAACACCTTTAAATCTGTGCAGGTCTGTTTTTTGTGAGTTTTATAATATATAAGTTGTAAAAAAAGAAAATACCTTTTTATTTCCAGCAGATGACCTCAACAATACCTCGAAGAGTCATTATAATGAGATCTCAAAAGATTCTCTAATAGACCATCCTACTACCCAAAATACGTACTCAGGCCTTTACTTCCCTGAACTGTCGTGGGATTTCTCAAATCACGAGGAAGGTACAGAACATATTCTTCCACAGAGTTTATCTTCTGAATCTGTGGAATGCTTTGCTGAAGAATCTGAGCAGTGCTCTCATGAAAGAATGAGAAATGTGGATAATCTCTTTCTTTGTCCAGAATGTGGACAATGTTTTGCTCACAATGCAAATCTCCTTGTACATTTAAGAATTCATAAGGAAAGTCTTGAAGGACAGAAAAACACATCTCTAAAGAGACTCTTTTCATGCTTACAATGTGGAAAATGTTTTACTAGGAAATCTGTTCTTAATGAACATCTAAGAACTCACACAGGCGAGAAACCTTATTCTTGCTCACAGTGTGGCAAATGTTTTACCAAGAAGTCAAGTCTGCTTAAGCATGAGATAATTCACACAGGGGAGAAGCTATTTTCGTGCTTGGAATGTGGAAAGTGTTTTATGTGCAAAGATCATCTTGAGCGTCATCATAGAATTCACACAGGAGAGAGGCCTTATCCATGTTCGGAATGTGGCAAACGTTTTATCCAGAAATCAGGTCTTAGTAAACATCAAAAAATTCACACAGGTGAAAAACCATTTTCATGTTCAGAATGTGGGAAATGCTTTGCTGAGAAATCAGCTCTTGTTAGACATCAAAGAACTCACACAGGTGAGAAACCATACTCATGTTCAGAATGTGGGAAATGCTTTGCACAGAAATCAGAACTTGTTGAACATCACAGAAATCACACAGGGGAGAAGCCGTTTTTGTGTTTGGAATGTGGTCAGTGTTTTAGCAGGAAATCGGTTCTTGCTAATCATCAAAGAATTCACGCAGGGACAATCAATATCGAAAAATCATCCAAGCTCCAAGAAAATCTTCTCTGTCTAATAAATTATATGGACTCATCAGAGAAAATGTGATTCAGTGGACTTCTTCATCGTGAGCAAATATTCAAGCCATTGTAGTATTGTGTGTCTTCCCAGAACTACTTCTGTGCTAGTGTTTGTCATTCGCTATAAAGATTCTACTCAAGTCTTGTTCTCATTCTTTATCATACTACACTCATTTCTATTAAAATTATTTTAATATAAATGACTTTAGTCTGGTTGCGATATGTTGCTCTGAATCTCCCTCCCACTCCTTTATCCCAGCCGTAATTTTGAGTGCTTACTGAACACCCTCACCATGGAGTACACTATACAGCAGTACTGATTGCTGTAAATTGAGCACTAGGGCAAAATAGTAGAAACAGCAGAGGCTTTGTACTTGGAGAAATTCATGCAGATGTCCAACACTGGGCAAGTGTCTGGTTGCTTTACTCTTATCATTTAATTCTAGGTTTCATGATATGTATAGGGATTCTAGGGTACATTGATTTGGAGTGGAATGAGTTGTTACAACAAATAAGTTTACACTGACCTTTATGGTAGATAAGTAATTTAATGGAGGAAATATGAGTTCACTTGACATGTCTGATTTAATAAGTATTACTCACAAAATATCAATTCTGGACCATCTTTTGTTAGAAACCTACTGTATGTTGTGTTGTCTTTCTGTTTTATATATCTGTTAGGCGAGTTGACAAGTCCTCTTTATGTCTAGGGCTTCAGATCTGTTTAGTACCGCTTTATGCCTTTACATTTTTATATGCAAGTTTGCATGTGTTACCAGTTTTCTGGCAATTCCTATGTCTAATTGGTATGACATGAAAGAAAAAAGGAATAAAACCAGCATTCAAACACTATTGAGTGATTACTTCCAAGGGATATATGGGGATAGTAAACAGTTTCCCACATGTGCTCATCACTGTCTGTGTCCTGCTCCAGCAATAAATGTTTGAAACAGTAAAAAATGTGTGTGTGTGTGTGACAGCACAGTCAGATATATATATATATATATCTATCACATGTGAATAGGTATGATTTAGACATAAATAAATGTAGTAATTTCCTTCAGTGTGTTTATACAAAATATGGATCGTTCTAATCTGTGATGAATATTTAAATCTAGGACTTTTAATAACAAAACTTCACAGGATACTATGTTTTTCTTTTCCATTCCAGTCATTCTATAATTGATGAACAAGCATGGCAATGAAATGACCAAAAGGATATTAAACTTCACCTAAGAGGTGATCTATGTAGCACTGCTACTGGCGCCCCTGAATGGTGTCCCCTTCCTCCATACAGGAACGCCGCTTACTCACCACTGCAGTCCTGGGTGTGATCCCAGGCGTGCTCTTGCCTTCTGTGTGTGTGTCACTTCCCCGTTCTTGAAGGGTCAGCGCGCGTACACTAAATACTCTCAGCTTGTAGCTGAGAGGCATTTAGTATAATCAGTACACCTGCAATATGGCTCCCAGCCAATTGCTGGGAGTCACCCTATATAAAAGACTCCCTTCACCTAGGGAGTCGCCAAACAACGTGTAGAATCATTAGTAAATTTAACTACTAGAGAGTTTTGAGATCCACTGGTCCTAGTGTGGTCAGTGTGCTGAACCTTTATCGCTGATCCCGATGAGGCCAGTCCTGTATTCGCAGTTCCCTGATCTTGGAAAGGCGAGCGCCTGAACCTCATCTCCTAGTCCCGGATCGGCCAGCACCTGAACCTCATCCTCTGGTCATGGAGAAGCCAGAACCTGAACATTATCCTTTGATCTGTGTGTGGTCAAAACCTGATCCAGTATCCTAGACCGGCGTGTCTGAACCAAGCCCTGATCAGTGTTAGTAACTGTTCTGTAGAGGTGCCAGAAATTACTAGCCTGAACGGAGACCTAGCCCCTGGGGTCAGCAGCTGTAGTACTGGGCTCTGCTCAGGAGTGGTACCTGGCAGCTACCTGCAGCCCAGTCTATCTCCACCAATAGAAGCTACAGTGAACACCAGGTAGACTGTTAGCTACACTCCTTCCTGCGCAGGCCCGACCCTGTGGCATAGTGGGTCCACAAATCCACATGCAGCACTGTTGGGTGTAACAGTTTATTTGACCCTGCCATGGCCACATCAATCTATTTGTCATGTGGCTCCATTTTCATTTAGGAACCAATATTTATTAGTGTTTCTTTCCATACACAGGGTTACTGTTGAAAAATAGCACTGTACCTACTTGCCATGTCTACACACAGCTCCTGGGCACATTCTTCTCCTTTCCGATGCATAATCCGTCATCTTTTTCCAGTGTTAGAACTACGTCTGGTGGCCAACATGAGGTACTTAATGTATTTATATGTGTGGTACAACTGAAAGAGTGCTCATAAGTGATTCTACAAGCCTTGCTGTCCCCAGAAAATTTTTGGGGCAGCGAAAAATGCGGCACAGAGGAAATTGGAGCTGCAGCAGAAACCTTAGTAGCGGCTTCAGTGGCTGCTTGTGCTACCATTGCGACAAGATCCATGTCATGAACTGGGGGTGTTTGGTTGCCCCAAGTTCGTCAGGGGATTTATTATATCCCACTTTCCAATTCCGGTTTGGAACTTGCAGCTCTCTGGCGCCCCCTTACCCTCAGATCAGTCAGGGAACTACACTTAGGATAAGTAGTCGCCAGGAGGGCCGCCTTGCTGTGTACTAGCTATTGGGCACACTGCAGTGAGGGTGGTATAACTATTCCCAGTCTCAGGTGGGAAATACACTTATAAATCTCCATCCATCACTGCCAGAATCCCCCCAAAGACCAAAACACTTCACTGCCACCAGCTCCTGGTTCAATGATTAATATCGGGTCAGGAGCCCACCCAATCAGTAGCTTTGACTTAGTTCAGAGGACGTGGCAATAAGTTATTAGAGCAACGGAAACCAAACTAGTAAATATTTTACCTTTTACTCCAAAAAGAAATAGGCAGTGTTTACAAAAAATAAAAAAAAAGATGTTACCAAAATGAGACAATTTAGAGTATGTACAGGCAATCACAAAAGCAAATGGATTAGGTATGAACTTACAGTTTATCAGTTGATGGTACATCATGTGGAGTTGGCTGGTGGGGGGGAAAGGTTCCCAAAGGCAAAGAGTCAGTCCCCAGCATAGATGGTATATGCTGTCTCCCCCAGGTCTGAACACCCTGCAAAATGGCTGGTCCTGTTTTGTAGTTAGTCCATAAACTTCCCCTATGCTGAGCTCACCTTATATTGGCCATAACTCTTGGGGGAAGCTCGTAGAGGGACGACAGAAGCATATGTCTGCTTACAACATCATATTAAATTTGAGACTAAACATGAAGTGGATGCATGACCTGGTTAAACAGAAATCCATTTCTCGGACTCTGCTGGTGCTGGAGCTAAGAAAATGCACTGGTGGTTCTATCGATGTAGATGCCAGAAATGTAAGTTTTTCACGTATATCAATAATCGGTGCCATTATATTTGATCTTTAATGAACACTGTACTAGGATAAAGAAGTATTGGTTTGCCATGTGCTTCAGGAGCTTTCAGCCAGTTTAGGGCCATAAAACTACTCAGTGGGGCTGCTGGCACACTGGTTTCAAGTTACAGCTGTATAGCAGGGGAAAGGGAGGGGGGCTGGAATCTCACAGTGCAGCTGTGAAGGAGGGGGGGAAGCTGGAAGGGGGGATCATGGCTGGGCATGTCAATCACAAAGCCAAGGAGATGTAGCAGAGCTCAGTATATGTGACCAGCACAGATAACAAGTCATATTTCCTGACAATCCACAGCTGAAGAAGCCTGCTCAAGAGTGGTCAACCTGCTCTCAAGCTGCTGGATGTACCGCTGAAGACACTGATCATCCGCCATTGCTAGCCAGACCCTGGCACTAGTATACTCTTAGGGTTGGTGGAACGCACTAAATAGAAATAATGAAGTGCGTTTGCAACCCGGAGTCCACCGTGAAGAGATGTAAAACTGCAGCTAATGTGAACAATGGCGAACTAAACGCAGAGTGTTAACCGTCACACTGTGTGAACAGAAAACTAAGTTCCAAGCTCTGTTACTCCACAGAGCAGTAACGTACAGTAGAACACAGTGCTATACCCTGTTGACCGTCACAGGGATGCAGCAAATATGATGCTAGGTGTGGTCCCTATAGCTTAACCCTCCAGGGAAGTCTAGGCTGATGGTTGTGCTTGCTCTGTGACTCTGCTTTGCTAACCGCACACAGAACGGGAAACACCAAGCCAAGTGGGAGTTCCCACCCGACACACAATCGCCTTTATAGCAGCGGCACATGTGCACACAGAGTGATAACGTATCCACTCACACACACAATACAAATTATACTAGCACACAGGCGTGCACCATAGAGAGCCTTTTATACCTTAAGCTCAAGTCCAGACAGACAGGACCCTGCCTGTGGACCAATCTGAAGCTGCAACCACCAGAGCAGCTGACATCCGAGCACCAATGAGAAGGTGCCACATCACGGACATGTTCAGTAGGGTGAAATCTGGACTTATGCTCCAGAGTACAACGCTGCACGTGTATACCAGTAGTCACCAAAGGCTTAGCTGGAGAGCCAGCAGCAACTACACATGCAGCACGAGCCTGGACAAGGCTCTGGGAGCGGAGTCTGTGCTGAGCAGTTATCCCAGCGGCCGAGCCTGAATGGGAGACCACAGCATCAGACAAGGCTTGGGATCTATCCCGTGCAGTGGAAAAATCCCAGCGCCTAACAGTAGAAGTCCCCTGTTGTTCTCGGAAAGTTATTGTTATTTAAATTGCTCTGTAGAATTATCCCATTGTTCTTGGAATTGTATTGTAGTTTAAAAATTCTATAGAACTCTCCCATTGCTCTTGAATGTTATTGTTATTTAAATTACAATGTAGAACTCACCCATTGTTATGGGAAAGTTATTGTTATTTAAATTACTCTGTAGAACTCTCTCATTGTTCTCGCAATTCTATTGTAGTTTAAATATCCTGTAGAACTGTCCTATTGTTCTCGGAATCTTACTGTTATTTAAATTACTGTGTAGAACTCCTCTATTGTTCTTGGAATGTTATTGTTAATTAAATTACTCTATAGAACTCTCCCATTGTCTTTGGATTTCTATTGCAGATTAAAAATCCTGTAGATCTCTCTAATTGTTCTCGAAATGGTATTTTTATTTAAATTTCTCTATAGTACTATCGCATTGTTCTTGAAATTCTACTGTAGTTTAAAAATTCTATAGAACTCTCCCATTTCTCTCTAATCTAATTGTTATTTAAATAACTGTGTAGAACTCACCCATTGTTCTCAGAAAGTTATTATTTAAATTACTCTGTAGAATTCTCTCATTGTTCTCTCAATTCAACTGTAGTTTAAATATCCTGTAGAACTCTCCTATTGTTCTTGGAATATTAATGTTATTTAAATAACTGTAGAACTCTCCAATTGTTCTCAGAAAGTAATTGTTATTTAAATTACTCTGTAGAACTCTCCTATTGTTCTCGGAATTCTGCTGTAGTTTAAATATCCTGCAGAACTCTCCCATTGTTCATGGAATTTTACTGTAGTTTAAATATCCTGTAGAACTCTCCCATTGTTCTTGAAATATTGTTATTTAAATACCTGTGTAGAACTCCCTCATTGTTCTCAGAAAGTTATTGTTATTTTAATTACTTTGTAGAACTCGCCCATTGTTCTTGCAATTCTACTGTAGTTTACATATTCTGTAGAACTCTCCCATTGTCAGATTTTTAATTTAGATACAAACTGTGTAGAACTCACCCATTGTTCTCAGAAAGTTATTATTTA
>VIAB01023111.1:19317-30978 GCA_009801035.1 Oophaga pumilio | reverse complement strand
CATGACGCATACGCTGTGTCACAGGTCGGGAAGGGGTTAAAGAAGCTTAATACACACGATTGTCTTGAAGAGCTACAATGAAAATCATTAAGGAAGGTGAAGAGTTCTTAGAGCAGAATTATCTCTTCATGTTACAGAAAGATAAGAAATTCGAAGTGCACCTGAAGAAACAGAGTAATGGAAGCATGTGACCCAGAGAAGGAGAAGAATCGGGAGGCAGTCAGAACCCATTCTGATCAGAAACCAGTACAAGGCTCTCACGCAGGAGAACGATGAAGAAATAGATCAAGATAAGACTTTGCCCACAAAGATCAACCTTGTACGCCTTCAGAGTCCTCCTGGATGTAGAAAGAAAAATGTTGTGAAGAAGAAACGGAGAGTTGTGGTCACGAGGGATTCCCTGTTGAGAGGAACAGAAGCTGCTATCTGCAGACTGTATATAACCTCAAGAGAAATGTGTTGTCTTCCAGGTGCAAAAATTAAAGATGTGTCTGACAGGTTATCAGGACTCTTCAGACCTACAGATGACTTCCCATTCCTGCTAATACATGTGCGGACAAAAGACACTGCAAGAAAGAACCTGGAAACCATCTGCAGTGACTTTGAAAACTTAGGTGAGAAAGTGAAAGAACTAGGAGCGCAGGTGGTCTTCTCTTCCATCCTCCCAGCAGATGACCATGGAAGAAGGAGGTGGAATAAGATTCTGCAGGTGAACAACTGGCTACGTCGATGGTGCCATCAGCAGGGATTTGGATTTCTTGATCACGGGGAACTACCTATACGATGGACTACTTGCTAGAGATGGGGTGCACCTTATGAAGACTGGAAAACATGTATTTGGAAGTCGCCTTGCTACACTCATCTGGAGAGCTTTAGACTAGAACAATGTGGGAAGGGAAGCAAAAGGCCAGAAAAAGCCATACTCCTGACAAATACTATTGAGAACTCTGCTATTAGAAGTGGAAAAGAAGAACAAAGAAAAAAAAATTCTAAATAATAAAAATATTGGAGAAAGAGAAACCAATCACAAATAAAATGTTTCTATACAAATGCATAAAGCATGGGCAACAAACAAGGAGAACTGGAACTACTAACGCAGAAAAAGAAAAAAGATGTCATTGGAATCACTGAAACTTGGTGGGATGATACACATGATTGGAATAGAAGGCTAGAAGGATACAACTTATTTGCAATAAACAGACTTGATAAACAAGGAGGTGTCACATTGTATGTTAGTATAGCGTATACCTGCACAGAAATTGAAGCTTCAGAGACTGGGAATTCTGTGGAAACTGTGTGGGTAAGAATACAAGGAGAGAACAACGGAAAGCCACCATTGTAGGCATTTACTACAGGCCACCTGTACAAGCTGAAGATATGGATGAACTCTTTATGCATCAAATGGCCAAGTTCTCCAAAAAATATGACATAGTGGTCATGGGAGATTTCAACTATTCAGACATTTGTTGGGAATCTCTCTCAGGCAAAACTAACAGATCAAGCAAATTCTTATCCTTTCTTGCTGACAACTTTATCTTCCAAAAGGTAGGGGAGAAAACAAGGGGATCTGCTATCTTGAATGTAATCCTTATAAAAAGGAAGGAAAAGGTTGAGGAGGTAAAGGTGGCTGGGACCCTAGGAGGTAGCGACCATGCTATTTTAGAATTTTGGATAACTAGAAGAGGAAGACCTGTGAAGACACAGACTTCAAGGTTAGATGTCAGAAAGGCAGATTTTAAGGGACTCAGAAAGAGAATTGGAGGGATCCAATGGCTGGATATCCTTAATAAAAAAAAATGTCAGGGTAGCAAGAGGAGGAAGGTGACTCTCAGAGTGAGGAATGTGAGAACAGAAAGGATGACAATGAAGTTGAAGATCCCATTTTGTATAAACCCAGAAGTACGCAGCTGAGAACCTCAGCAGAGGAAGTGAAGGAGGAGGAAGATAAGGCGGTTGCATTGCGGCTTTCCACACAGACACAAATTAAAGCAACCATGACAAGCACTGCATCCTCAGCAGCAATTCTGGCTGTGGCCAGCACTGGCCACGAGTTTGCAGTTCGCATGGGCAGCAAGGGTTGCCTAGTTTAGGACCTTTTTGTGACCCAACTCACGTTATCTGCCAAATTTGCAAAAAAAACTCAGTAGAGGCAAAAATTGCAATAATTTGACAATTACATGCATGAACCGCCACATGCATGATCAACATGCTTTAGATTGGGAATCTCACTGCGCTAAAATGCTGACTAGCGCCGCCTCACCAAACCCGTCCTGTCAACCACATCTGCTGCTTCTTCCTCCTTCATCACTGTGCCAAGTGTTCTCACACAGGTCTCTCGCCGCCGAAAAACCACTTGTTTACCTCATACTGTCAGGGTGAGTAAGAGCCCGTCAGCTGTTATGGAAGTGGACATGCATGCTGTTTTTGAGTCACCTAGCACAACACATCTTTTTCAATCCACCATAACATCTCCGCCTGCACCTCAATCACAGTCCAGCAGTTTGTCCTGTTCACCCTACTCCACCCTCTCTCAGCACAGCAGCCAGCCTTCGGTCCTGCAGTTGTGGTCATGTAAAGGAATGTTTCCTCCTACACATGCCAAAGCTAACATCTTGAACTCCAATCTGTTGGCCACGGAAATGCTGCCTTTCCGCCAGGTCGATATAGACAGTTTCCGAAAGATGATGGCCATCGCAGTCCCCCAGGACCAGTTGCCCAGTCTCCATTACTTCTCTAAGAAAGCTGTGCCTGCACTACAAGAGCATGACATTAACCATTCCTAAAAAAAATCTATGTCTGCTAGGGTGCATTTCACCACTGACACCTGGATGAGCAAACATGGGCAGGAGCGTTACATCTCACTGACTGAGCTCTGGGTAACTCTGGTGGCTGTGGGGACAGGTGGTCAAGTCTTTGAATCCCCAAGGCTTGCGGGATAAACCTCTGTTTCTAATAGTTCCTGCACTGCTTCTGGCTACTCCATCTCTTCTAGGGCCTCCACCTGTGCCCTCAACCCCTCCTTTAATCAGACACGCATTCCAACAGTGCAGATAGAATCTTCCCCACTGCAGTACTGCACAGCCATGGCTCACTGCAATCAGGTAGTATTAATATTAATATGCCATGGAGATCGCAGTCAAACAGCTCAAGAGTTGTGGACAGCTATCCAGGCCGAGTTAGAGCAATGGCTGGCTCCATTGAACATGGTGGCAACCCTACACAAGGGCAACTTCACTCACACATGTGCATTGCATAGCTCACGTCCTCAACCTGGTGGTACATGGTACAGCAATTTTGCCGCCACTATCCCTACCTGGATGCGCTGCTGCAAAAAGCACGGTTGCTGTGTGCTCACTTCCGTCCCCGCAGGTCATCGACTTGCATCACTACAGAGGTCTTTTGGCCTCACGCTTGCCGAGTAGGCACAGATGAAGGATCCCAAAGGAAGTGGTGGAAGCAGAGGAAGATGTGGAAGGCATAACAATATCGCAAAGTTCCGAATTGCTGTTGCACAGGTGGGTGCCATGTGAGAATGGATTACAGAGTTTGAGGGGGGTTAATGGTAACAGACAAACTGTTAGTGAAGGTGCATGAGCCGGGGAACAAATGGAGGACAAGGAGGAAAAGGTGATGGATGCTCAACGGTCAGGAGATGAAGAGGATAATGACCCACTCTCTGTTGTCCGTGGTTGGCGGAAGGGGATGGATGAAGCAACTTTTTGTGTTACCCCGCCACCAAAATACCACGACTTGGACCTCATGGAAGTGCCTGACAGGTGAGCACCTTCTTGCTGCTAAACATTATGCCCATATTCTTAGGATTAGAAATAGTGCTGACTACTTGATTGCCACTATTTTAGATCCACGGTGTAAGAGTAAATTTTGCCAGATGCTTCCCCCCCTGGAAAGGGACGCACACACGCTTTTAGACAATCTTATGACTGGTTTTCCTCAAGACAGCAGTGTGCATTGCAGTTCTTGTTGTCCAACCTTGGGAACGTCAATGTGTCATTGTAAAAACATTAGCAGCAGCGGCAGCAGTGTAAGTTACATAAGCAATGTTTGTGAGTCGTTTCACACATTTTTTAGACCAGCCTGTGCACCGGCAGAACAGAGTACAAGTC
The DNA here is from genome assembly GCA_009801035.1 of Oophaga pumilio. Taxonomy (NCBI): domain Eukaryota; kingdom Metazoa; phylum Chordata; class Amphibia; order Anura; family Dendrobatidae; genus Oophaga; species Oophaga pumilio. The sequence continues at coordinate 26,854 of VIAB01023111.1, read as the reverse complement.
TGACATGTTGTGAATGACTGGAGAAAATGCAAGGAGCTTCTAAAGATATTTGGGGTACGTTTCAGATGCTGTGCTACTACTGAAACATTTTGCTAAAGACTAAATCCAAGACAAAAGCAAAATGAACAAATACCCCGCAATAAATAAATAAATAAATAGCAATAGTGTATGAAAATAATATAGGGTACTTGGTTAACATATTTTTGATTAAAAAAAAATGTAAAAGCCATCCTATCACATCATGGTGACCCTGCAGGAAAAGAACATCTTGCCAATCATTAGGCATTGGTGTGGATCAATCATGCTTTGGGGTTGTGCTGTAGCCAATGGCACAGGGAACATTTCACATGTAGAGGGAAGAATGGATTCAAGGAAATTTCAACGAATTCTTGATGTAAACACCATCTATAAAAAAGTTGAAGTTGAAAAGAGGATGGCTTCTACAAATGAATAATTATCCTAAACAAAATCCACAATAGACTACCTAAAAGGTGCAAGCTGAAGGTTTTACAATGGCCCTCACAGTCCCCTGATCTGAACATCATTGAAAATCTGTATCTAGACCTCAAAATAGCAGTGCATGCAAGACGACCCAGGAATCTCACAGCACAGGAAGAATTTTCCAAAGAATGTATGAAAATCCCTCAAACAAGAATTGAAAAACTCTTGACTGGTACAAAAAGTGTTTGCAAGCAGTGATACTTTCAAAAGGGGATGTTACTAGGGACTAACCATGCAGGGTGCCCAAACCTTTGCATCAGCCCATTTTCCTATTTGTAGCAAACAGTCCCAGTGTCTACCATCCTTTTCTATAGCCATCCTAAGCATACTCTTGGTTCAGTCTGGATATCCCACACAGGAGGACTTCTCCCTCCACAGATTGACATGTGCCAAACAACGGACTCTTTTAACATGTTAACCACACCCAGAGGTGAAGCATGTGGGCAGCCGGACCCACCCATCTCTCAGGGTGCCCATAAAACCTGGTCCAGATTCGCCAAACAATCCTCTTAGTGCTATGTGCACTACAGCAATACTCAAGGATTACATCACAGATGACAATCATCTCTGTGATATATACCTCCCATCAACTATGTGTCCGGTAGATGCCTTGCAGTTTCCAATTTGAACTTGGATTATCCTGCTGTTGTGGACTACAAGCCACCAACAATAGATTTGGACATTCCAGTTGTTTACAATTTTATTGCTGCATGTTTGTGTGTCTCTTTTTTTGTCTTCGAGATTCCAGGAACAACGGTGGACATCATCCAAGAACATTGTGTCACGTTAGACTATCATCAAATTTAAAGATTTTATATGAGGAGTGTCATGTCCGACGACTTTGGAATCATACAGTGTTGTATTGTATTGTTGCTCCCGTAGCACGCCTCCCGAAGAAGGATTGCAAAACGCGCGTCGGGGCAGCAGGGACGCCAGGATCTCCACGTGCGTGTCTTAGGTAATATTTAGCTCTTCATTGATATATCGGGCCAGTCCGTGGTCATCTGGCATGCGCATATGTATCACATATTTATAGTATCAGCCCTAGGCACTTTAATGTGGCATCAACCGCCAGCCTCAGCAAGTTTGTATTCAAGGATCATATATATGTGATAATAGCACTATGCACTTTAAGTATAACATGAACTGCAATTTTCATCTTTGATTAGGTTGTTATTTTTCAGCAAGTCGCACCTTATAAATTATTGGTATTTTATAATATAGCCGTGTTTTTGACTTATATATAGGGCTGACTGCATTAATTCTAATCTCATGATTATTGGTGCCATTTACATTGTGTTATTCATTTGTTTGTTACATCTGAATTGGGCCATTACTGACCCTTTGTGGTCCATGCTTTTATGGAGCTCTATGGCATTAAGTCTCTGATATTGTATTCAGTACCTTTTTCTTTCTTTTTTGTTTCATATTCAATTTTACATTGATATATTCAACAAAAATTATATTTTATTAAGTATCCTTCTTGTTACCAGATTATTAGGTAACCTTTTGTGAATTATTGTATTGTTGCTGTTGTTGCTGCGTTGTTTGCTTTTTCGAAGTTCGTCCGCCCTCTCTCACTGTATGCAACCCAGCTCTAATGTCAGCAACCCCTTTCTTTTTCTTCCTCATTCTGTGTCAGCTATTTTAGGAGCACATGTCTAGCAGCTCTGGTGCAGAATAGTCTTTTTTCCTACTGCAGCTGTTATAGCTACTGCTAGTGTAATTGTGCATAACTACAAGAATTCAGCTTCAACATAAACCTTCTTCTGCAATCTTCATACATGCCTCCTGCAAGTCAAGTTCAAACTATCTGGTGATATCTCTATGTGTGAGTACTGGTACATACAGAGGCAACCTATAAACAGTGTCTCAAGTGCCCTACATGCGTACAGGGTTGGACTGGCCCACCAGAGAACCGGAGAATCCTCTGGTGGGCCTTAGCTTCTTCTTTAGGAGAGTTCATAGTGCAAACCTTGCATCTGCTATGGGCTTTTGAGTGGGGAGTAAGGTGGGCCCCCAGAATAAAATCCTCTGGTGGGCCCAATGTTCTTCAGTCTGACACTGCGTACTTGCGCAGTCAGATCGAAAGTCAGATGCTAGATCTTTTGTTCAAAGAGAGATCAATCATCTTTGATTAATACAATTTTTCCCAGAAAGCTCTTTCATTCATCACTTGGTGTCACTAAACATGTATGGCCAGGTAAATTATAACTGGCAATATGTAATAAAATGTGTATAACTGTGTCAACATTGCAATCTTTCAGTTAAACAATTGTTCATTAAATGACTGCACAACCAGTGACATACCTAAATTTACATAATGCTGCTGTACAGTATTAACTCTTTCACCGCATGGCGATCTCTTTGCTACTGCTCTTTCAGTTTTTACTCCTGTTTTTCCAAAACCCATAGAGTTTAGATTTTTCACTGACATAGCCAAATGAAAGCTTATTTTTTGATGGAGGAGTATAATGTGGGGTAAAATGGGAAAAAAATTCCAAATGCAGTAAAATGCCGAAAAAAATGCAATTCCGCTATTGTGTTTTGGGTTCTGTTTTTACAGTGATCATTGTGCTGTAAAAATTACCCAGTAATATGATTTTGCAGGTCAGCACGATTAAGGCGATACCAAATTTATACATTTTTAAAAAATATTTTAATGGTTAAAGATTTTTTGTTTGGTTCACTATTTTCTAAAACTCATACTTATTTTTTGAGTAGACTGACCTGTATGAAGGCTTGTTTTCTGCGCACTAAGTTGACACTTTTATTAATATCATTTTGAGCACATAAGAACATTTTTATATTTTTTTATGGCATTATTACTGCGCTTTACATGAAGATTACGATGGCAGCCATGGGAGCATTCAGCAGGCTGCCACAGTAACTAATCGATTGCTTGTATTCACATCGCGGGTGCCAATGGGGTTGGTGCACAAGCACACTGGTAATGGCAAACAAGCCATTTACATACCACTGTAAGTTATTGAAAGCTGTATTTAAATTGGAGATAGCTCCAGTTACTGCAGTTAGAGGAAGATGGCAGCTGTGTATCACAGACAGCGTCTGCCTGGTATTAAGCAGGTTCAAGATTTGAGCCCTCTCTTTACACCCCACACATGACCTGTGAAGAAAATTTATGTCACAGCTCATTAAGGGAATAAAATCATGGCATTTAAGGGAGTGGAGGCAGTAATGACCAAAGCATGCTGGGTGAAACCTGCATCCTGTTATAAAACTTAAAGTGTCTGTGTCCCTTCCTCCTCACACCGCAGTAATGTAACTTAGGCAATGGAGTATCATGGAAAGCATACTCTGGCTATTTGAAGACTTAGTCACTGTCTACATCTTTCCTCAGCAAACCATTTGCAAATTCCTATTTACCTCCTCCACACAAGCTGAATAGACAGCCTCTCTTTGTACAATGCTAATGTTGTATTACCACATTTGTTCCTGACCTCTCACAACATACCAACACAGAATCAGTGGGAAACTGCAGCTGCATCCCCCTCCTCCCTGCCTTCTATTCAACTGTACAACTTCAAATACTGTTGCCTTTTCAGGTGTCTGGAAAAAGTGGAGCTGTCAATGTCTTTGTTCCAAAGTTAATGTAAATCAGAACAATAGATAAGCTTTGACTTCACGGTTTATAATTATGTGTATCTCAGTGATTAATAATAAACTAAAAGGTAAATTCTTTGAACTAAGAAAGAGAATAGAGGCAAAGACGGTTTCAATAAAAAGACTAGAATTGCATTGTAAATGTATTTACATTTCCAACAAACCTACACAGGATTTGTAATATGTTGTGCTAATTGGACTTTTGAAGGTGTCTGTGTCTTCGAGGCGTTATTCTGTCCACTTGCTGAGATTATACCAACTGAAGTTAACAGATAAATGAAGAGAGTGAAAATGACACAAGGGCAGTTTTGAAGGAGCAGCACAGAAATATGTCACTTTTATAGAAATGAATTATATGCATTATCTGCTCTAATGAGACATGAAAGCATTTTTTTCTAACATCCTGCACTATTTTATATAATTTTCCTCTTATATGTGGGTTTTGAATGACGAAGGTGTGGGAATGGGAGACGCAATGATCCTGAGGCCATACATTCAGAGCAGTTAGTAACATGGTCCATGCACTGAATAGGCTCCTCTACACAGTACAAGCTTAGCGTTCAGTTAATAGCAGGTATAAAGCATGAAAGTTTGTCAGGTTATTTCCTTTAAACAGATGTCGGTCTGGTGTTTTTCTATCACTTGATTCATTTTCTGTGGAATTTTGGATGCTTGACAATGAGTAAATCTTCAGTACATTCCAGTGGAGACTATTGTTAAACATGAGATACTTTCAAGACTCCTCTTTGTTTATCACGATCCTTCAGCAAACAAATATTTTCTGTACAAGATTTCCTCTGAATACCGTTTTGCAAACATTAACATAAAGAAAAGCATGAAAGAAATCAAAGAAAAATAATTTAATGCATAAACGATTTGTAAGGATAACTTTGGATGCTGCAGAGAAAAATATGGACTTGGGCTAGGCTGGCACCAATATTTAGCTTTATATCCATGTATATGATGGAAATTTTATTTCAATGCATATGTGTAAGATGCCCAAGGACTATACCAAAATATACTAGCAAAGCTTATCCAGCAGTGCAATCAGTTGAGAATTGGCAGCAATTAGTAAGACCCATCACACCCATCTACTGTTCAAAGAAATCTGGCTAAAAGTTATTTTCATGGGAGAATTGTGGCTACAACCAAGATGTTTGACTTGGAAACAAGGCCAAGTGGCTCACCAATGTACAAAAATATAGGAACTGGGTTGCAGAAAAATGATAGCAGATGCTCTTCACTGATAAGTCAAAATATGAAATGTCTGGCTGTAACAGAAGGCAGTTTGTTTGCCAAAAGAGTTGGAGAGTGGTACAATAATGCGTGTCTGCAGGCAACAGGGATGCATGGGAGAGGTTCCTTGCAAGCTTTAGAGTGGATGTCAATAAATCAAATTTGGGATTTGGTCAGGACTAATGGTATCCTCAATGCTGAGAAATAAATTATCCATCATAGAATACTATCAGGGAGTCATCTGATTGGCTCCAATTTTATACTGCCACAGGACAAGGACCCCAAACATACAGTCAATGTAATTAAAAACTATTTTCAGCATAAAGATGAACATGGAGTCCCAGAAGTGATGATATGGACACACAGAACCTTGATCTCAACATCGAGTGTGTCTAGGATTACATGAAGAGACAGGAGGAATTGTGTAAGACTGCATCCATGGAAGATGCGGGGATATATTAGAGACATTGGATGATAGATCTTCCTAGCCCCTCCCTCCCATTTGCCTGTGATCTATTAGAAAGGATATACATAGGGTGGTTACACTGTGGACAGACATGCTAATATCCTTGGAGAATTACCCTGACACACCCTCCAGAAAGGAACACCAATTACATACCATTTGATGAACCATATTACTAAATGTCCAAGGGGCACTTCAACACTATAATTCAACATTAACCCATATGAATCTCCATACAGGAAAAAATGAAGAGATCCCAAATTATAAACAAAAAGACTTTATTAATCATATTAAACAAACAAAAAGAAGTAAAAAAGCAAGTTACAGCATATAATTGAATTTTTTGGATGGTATGTGGCTGGGAATATCCCCTTGTATGTTTTAATTTGGTGTCCCTTACGGCATTTTGCTTTTTTACTTCTTTTTGTTTGTTTAATATGATTAATAAAGTCTTTTTGTTTATAATTTGGGATCTCTTCATTTTTTCCTGTATGGAGATTCATATGGGTTAATGTTGAATTCATTTGATGAACCAGTATTATAATGGAGAAACGCGTCATGGTCATGATGATATGGTAGCTATGTTGGGTTCCTTACACTTTATTCACATTTTCAACGCTTTGGCTTTTGTGTAGAGTTGTTGAATTTGCATTGATTTACTCCCCCCCATATATAGGGTTTCTACATTTGTCCTTAGCATGTATAGTATAATCACTATATGTGATAGATAGCTATGGTGTGTCTTTATGCGTGATTTGTTTATTCCCACATAGATGTAAATTCTGTCCTCCCCTGCTGGTGGCTTCTATTAGGAGGGGTGGATATGGTGATGTATTTTTAGAGTCTTTTAGAGTGAGACAATGTCGAGTGTGGGCACCAATATTGCACTGATTTAGGGTGCCAACCTCTACGGTTAGGTAGGCTGTGTCATGGTCTGCTTTTTCTGGGATTAGGTGGTTTTAGGGTTAACTTGGATGCTTCTTATAGCTGCATTGTGGGACCATTCCCTGTCAGTTTTACTCCTGCCCTTGGCTGAGTTAGTTGACCTCCTGCGTACCTGTGCCTTGTGCCTGATATCTTGTTGCTTGTTTGGTTTTGACTCGGTCCGTCTCTTCGTTTGTGAGTTTGTCTGTCTTGGTAATGTGTATTTGCTCGTTCTAGTTTTCTGATCCCTTGGCTACGTCCTGACTACCCTCTGCCTGCTTCTCTTGTACTGCTCCACTCTCTCTGTGTATGCCTTCTGCTCCTAGCTCTCAGAGCTTAGGCCACACCCCCTGCAGTCAGGTACTTCAGGTCTTATTTGGCCTGAAACAATCTATCTCTGCTCCTGTTTCCTCTGAGAGACCTGTGGCCGGCTCCACCCCTTGGCAGTCACGTGCTTCAGGTCCTGTTTGTCTGAAGCACGCATCTTCACCGTTGCTGTCCCTCTCCACAGGTATCTTTGAGAACAGTTTGTCTTACTCAGGACACACGCACTGGCTCAAGTGAGCAAGTGCAGTGCGGTGTTCATGATATTGACATACTGTACTCAAAGATGGACACACCAAATATTAATTTGATATTGATTTTGTTCATTCAGTTCTCGTTTTGTTACTTCATAAAAATAAATTACACTTTTATTTTGGAAAATTTTCTCACTTAGCAATTTTGCCACATCTGCCTAAAACGTTTGTACAGTACTGTATACATGCTATCATAACAACTCTTCTATAT
>VIAB01023109.1:17536-32558 GCA_009801035.1 Oophaga pumilio | reverse complement strand
TTTGTTTTTGTATGTTTTAATGTGCGCCTGTAAAAATGGCATCACACTCTGACTCCAGTGACCTAGGAGTCATAGAAGCTTCCAGGGGTATTCCCCATGATGTTCCCATGTCATTTGAGCATTGTTCCCATCAATTCCAGACGTTTTTAGACCCTGCAAGGACCCCCTGGGGGATCGCAGCAAAAATGCTCGGTTTTCCCATAGACTTATATTGGGCTCGTTGTTCAGGTCGAATACACGAGTGTTCCAATTTGGGCGAGCTGAACAACTAGCACTTGAGCATTTTAGTGCTCGCTCATCACTAGTTAGTGTTTATCTCTTGCTATTTTCTTGAATAGTTGCTGAGAAAAAGCAAGAAGTATTCAAGTTGTAATAGAAAATATTAGGCGGTTAGTCAAATATAACTTTTTACTGTATAGCCTGGTCTATTTTCATTGACACAGGTATTAGGCAAATTCAAGAATTTCAAAGGCCACATCTACAGCAATACTATACAGAGGACATTTGCATAAGTGAACAGATATCTTTAAAGTACACCGAGTAACATTTCCAAGCCATTTACTTTATATCTGTATTGTTCACATTCGCAATGTTATGATGTTTTATCCTCCTCGGCTTTGAACGTGTGTAAAGCTTTAAGTGTTCAAAATTCCAAATAAAATTGCAACTTTTATGTTTTAAAAGATAACGATTTGTCAAGGTCTGTACAATAAAATGGTCTTTAGATATTAACAAAGTTCCTACATTTGCATCTGTTATGTGCACATGAATACATTTTGTATCTGTTAAGCAATTAGGGCTTTTATCTCTATGTGTGATGACACTACAAGAGAAAAGAGAATCAATACTAGCGACATTTATTCCTCTTTAAGTGGAAATTACCATAGAAAATGCTGTAATATTTGGGAGCAGATAAAGCACGAACTATACTGATGCTGTTAGCAGTGCCATTTTTGCATAAAATGGATTATTGTACATTGTGCTGTTGGAAGTCGTAGTTTCTGCGTATTTGATTTGTACAATGACTGTGTATATCTTGTACAGGTGTAATTTACCGTAGATTACATTTTACTTCAAAATACCTTCCCAATTTTACTACAAATGGACTTCTTTCTTTATCAAATAACTAACAAGTATTTTTCTATGAAAAGAGGAGAATCTATGTGATTTTATAGTTTAGAGCATTGTGAAGATTTTTAGGATCTCAGTTTTAGAAAACATAATCTTATAATCTTTTGAAACATTTGAGAAGATTGTAGTCTCCATTCATAAAGTTTCTTTAGTAACTTTAGTAATTATGTCACTGTGGAATAGTTATATTGAGCCATAACATACTAACACTTGTGATTGTTGTGATGATTGTTTAGACCAGGGTTCCCCAACTCCAGTCCTCAGGACCCACCAACAGGTCATGTTTTCAGAATTTCCTTAGTATTACAAAGGTGATGGAATTAATGCTTGAGCAGGTGATAAAATTATCACCTGTGCAATACTAAGGAAATCCTGAAAACATGACCTGTTGGTGGGCCTTGAGGACTGGAGTTGGGGAACACTGGTTTAGACTACCTCTTATTCCTAGTGTCACTATAGAGGGAGCGTTCTCATGAGATTGTGCAATAAGCCATCAGCTTTACCTTACTAAATGGTCTCAGCAGGCAAACCTGCTGATACCACTCACCAGAATCAGCTTTCAGGATAAATTTTGCAGTAGAATTTTGAAAATGAAACCGTGGGGTAATTGAGTCTTGGATAGTATAATTATTAGTGCTAAAATATACATTATGGAGCAGGTTGAGGTGCTGCTGTTGCTGGTTGCATTGTCTTTTTGCTGTATGCAGAATGAGCTAGCTTGGGTTAGAGAGAGTTTGGGTTCACATTCTGACAGTCCTATTGGAGAGTTTATGCCTTCTTTTTCTGAGTTCTTTCCAGCGCATTTATGACCATAGAGTAGACAACACCAAAGTGAAATCTACAGGGAAACAAAAATGCATCTAAAAATCAACTGATGTAAAATTTTTATTGAAAGCTAATTGTAAAAAAAGATTTTCAGTCTCAAATACACAAATTTAAGTAAAAAAAATGCCCCTAGAGGTGAAAATACCCTTTAAGGAGATGATAATGTAGTAGTTTTGCATAATTTTGCCTAGTTTCAGAACCATAACTCGATTCAATTTGGTGACATTTATATAGTAGTGTTTGTTTAGCCAATAAAAGGAGTAATCCAAAAGGAAGGAAGAAAACCAAAATAAATATATTTCTTTCTAGCATGCAATCTTTGCAATCTTTGTTGACTTAAAAAGAAATCAAGCAAACAATTATCCCTCTAGAAGATTTCTGGTTGTTTGTATATATATATACATTTTGATAATTTCAGGCAATACGTAATATCGTTTGCTGTTTAGCTGGCTTGTATCTTCCTGAAAAATATTATTATAACTTTTACTCTGAAATTATAAATGTTTCCCCGAAGTAATTCATTCACATTACTTCTTCTTATGTTGTGGATTATACATTCTTCCCATGATCTTTGTGAACCACAGTTACAACTTCTAACAACTCTCTATCCAGGTCAACCTCAATAAAAGCTGTGTCGTGCAGCTTGGCTAAAACCTCAGATCAAAAACCAGTTTCAACTTTTCATTGCAAATTACGCACAACTGCTTCTACTTTGCATTTTTTAAAATTCAACAATAGGCATCCTGTGTCTGCAGTATATTGCCAAGCAGAATGGGTACCAGGCACTGTAAAATATATCACAGTCACAGAGCATTGTTCAGCGATTAATCACTAAGGTGAATTTCCATGTGGCAGAGAATTTTAAGTGATTGAAAATCTGTTTAATGTATCTTAAAGGCATTTAAAAATAGACTTCAAAGCGTTTAGGAAAGAAAGTTATGTAAATATTCAACTCGTTTAGCACTTGTTTACTGACCTGTTTATACAGACTAATATGAAATGATAGGGCAGAAAAATCACCAATAGTATGATCTGTCCTCGTACTTTTCATCTTAGTAGCAGCACATGACCTGTTTCCATGGACGATGTGCGACTACAAACAATTAATTTTATTCCAGCATAAATGATGCAATCACCTGATAAAAGAGCATTATTTTGCTGGTACATTTGATGCTGTCTGCACACAAATTGCATGCTACACAAACTGTATGCTATATATACACATACCATGTATTCTATACACACATACACTCTATGTCCCATATACACACAATGATGCACTGTATGTTACATATACTCATTGTACAGTATGTTATGTGACACATACACTTATTTTAAAGATACCACAATTCGTGTTTAATACACACAACAGCATACTCCCCACAATGTTGAAACCCTTATATCTGTGACTGCTGCCATAGTTGTTCTTATTATTAGACCTGCTGAGTGACATTGGTAACAGTATAGTACCTCCCTTTGTGTCCCACATAATATTGCTCACCATTGTACCAGTTATGTGGTAAAAAACCCTTTTATGCCATCTAAATGGAAAAAAATGCCTCTTAGGGAAAAAAATATATACATACACACGTGGTCAAAATTGTTGGTAACCCTCGTTTAATGACAGAAAAACCCACAATGGTGACAGAAATAACTTGAATCTGACAAAAGTAATACATCAAAAATCTATGAAAATGAACAAATGAAAGTCAGATATTGCTTTTCAACCATGCTTCCACAGAATTTTTTAAAAAGTAAAACTCATGAAATAGGCCTGCACAGAAATGATGGTACCCCTGAAAATAATGTGACAAAAGGGACATGGTAAATCAAGGTGTATCCACTAATTACCATCACAGGTGTCTACAATCTTGGAAAGAGTGAGTGGGCCTGTATAGAGGGCTACAGATACTCACTGTGCTGTTTGGTGACATGGTGTGTATCACACTCAACATGGACCAGAGGAAGCAAAGGAAAGAGTTGTCTCAGGACTCGGAGATTAGAAAGAAAATTATAGACAAACATGTCAAAGGTAAAAGTTATAAGACCATATCGAAGCAGCTTGATGTTCCTGTGACTATGTGACTACAGTTGCACTTATTATTCAGAAATGTAAGCTCCATGGGACTGTAGCCAACCTTCCTGGACATGGCCACAGGAGGAAAGTTGATGACAAATCAAAGAGACCGATAATATGAATGGTAACAAAAGAGCACAGAAAAATTTCTAAACAGAATAAAGGTGAACTTCAAGCTCAAGGAACATCAATGTCAGATCGCACCATCCGTTGTTGTATGATCCAAAGTGGACTTCATGGGAGATGACCAAGAAGTACACCACTGTTGAAAAAAATCATATAAAAGTCATACTGGATTTTCCAAACTACATGCTGACAAGCAACAAAGCTTATGGGAGAACGTCCTATGGACAGATGAGACAAAAATGGAACTTTTTGGCAAGGCACATCAGCTCTATGTTCACAGAGGGAAAAATAAAGCATATCGAGAAAAGAACCCTATCCCTACTGTGAAACATGGAGGAAGCTCTGTTATGTTCTGGGGCTGCTTTTTTGCATCTGGCACAGTGTGTCTAAAATTTGGTCAGAGTACAATGAAATCTCAAGGCTATCAAGGGATTCTAGAGAGAAATGTGCTGCCCAGTGTCAGAAAGCTTGGTCTCTCAGTAGCAGGTCATGAGTCTTGCAACAGGATAATGACCCAAAATACACAGCTAAAAACACCCAAGAATTGTAAGAGGAAAACATTGTACTATTCTGAGTGGCCTTCTATGAGCCCTGACCTAAATCCTATTAAGCATTGTAACAAATGGAAACGGAGGCAAAGGTGGTGAAGTTCACATTTGTTTTTTATTGTTTTTGTGGGACCTCAGAAACACGGTCCGGGGGGCTCCAAAGGGGGCGTGACTAAGTGAGCCCCAGACACCCGTAGTAAGTGCCCTCGAACAGGGTCAGAATGGAATGTCTGGGGGACATAGGTGTTACCTCCAGTTAGACACTGGACACATGGCAGCTGTCCCAGCGGGACCAATGGGTAAAATGATTTAACAGATATGTTAGAGCTGACTGGCAAGTCCAATGTACTCAGATATAAGCTGGTACCGGCGTTATCCAGAGTTTCAGTTGGCTGAGTGGAGGAACGGAACACAGCTGGCATTGTCCGTAGAGATGTTGTCCTGGACAGCCGGTAAACAGGTAACTGATAGTCTGCGCAGACAAACAGTGTAAGCGAAGCGGAAGGCAGAACACTGCAAAAACACAGGCATAAACACAGCGGAACCAGAAGCTAGCAACAGTAGATACTTGTTGCTCCGGCGCCCTCCCTATGGCGGAGGGGCCAGAAATAGCAATCAATGCGCTGCCATTGGTTAATTTCTATTTCTGAAAATGCGTGCTGTCTCTTTAAGAGACCTATAGAGCGATCATGTGGCCTTAATCTCATACCAGGGGATGTGCTGGCGCGTGCACCAGGAAGCAGGGGAAAAAGCAGGACATCAGGCAACGGAGTGAGAAGGAGGGCTCTGTCGGGGGAGGTATGGCCACCACAGCATGAGGATGGGGACCGAGGGTCCTGCTGAGGTACGGGCACAGATGTAACAAGCATCTTTGGAAAGACCTGAAACATGCTATCAGGAAATGGCAACCTTCAAAAAGAGACAACTGGAGCAGTTTGCTCTTGAGGAGTGGTCCAAAATACCTGTCAGGAGGTGCAGAAGTCTCATTGGCAGTTACAGGAATAGCTTGATTACAGTGATTGCCTCAAAAGGTTGTGCAACAAAATATTAAGTTAAGGGTACCATCATTTCGGTCCAGGCCTATTTCATGAGTTTTATTTTTAAAAAATTTCTGTGGAAGCCTGGTTGAAATGAAATGTCTGACTTTCATTTGTTCAATTTCATAAATTTTTGAGTTATTATTACTTTTGTCAGTTTCAAGTTATTTCTGTCACCATTGTGGGTTTTTCTGTCATTAAACGAGGGGTGTCATCAATTTTGACGTGTGTACGTACATCTGTTCCAATTTGCCTCTTTTACAAATGTATTGCCCTAAATTCCACTATAATGTGATAAGTACTCATTTAATATTTAAAATTATCCCTTTTGTGCCTTTTATAAGCAATAAATTCCCCTGCTTCCCCGTCATAACTACACAGTATGATGTCTCCAAAGTCATATACAAGCAGTATTATGGCCCATGAACCTCCAAACACAGTATTATCGTCCCCAGATCCTCCTACATAGTATGATACCCCTCACAATATGATGTTCCCACAGTCCTCCTCACAGCATCACACATAGTAATACTGTCTTCACACAGTATGATAGCATCCACAGCTCTCATCACAGTATTATGGTCCTTAGAGCTCCACATTTAGTTTAATGGCCACCCAGAGCTCCCCCACAGAGTAAAATGGCCCTTGTAGTGCCCTACACAAACACAATTTCATGGCTTCACAGTAGATCCCATTTACACAGTATAATGACTCCACATTTCCCTACAAGTACTGTTTCAAAAGACAAATTCTGAACAATAAATAAAAATACTGAATACTCACCTAAATCAAGATCCTGGAGAGTCCGATGCAGTGATGTCATTTTATCACCAGATGTTGACATCCGGCGATTGTCCCTGCCTTCTTCCTTTAAAGAGTTTTTCCTGCCTCCAGCTACAAGTCTGTTGTCTCTCTATGTGACTGCAAACTTTTGAATCCTCACATAGTGTGCAGTGTGAGCTGGGAGCATTTTCTAATATCGGGAACTGCAGTCATATGACTGCAAGTATACGATATGCATAATCTCAGTCACGCTCCGAGTAGAAGAATATACAGTGGCGTGTCAAAGTTTGGGGATCCCTGGTCAAAATTTCTGTTATTGTGAACAACAATTAAGCAAGTTGAAAATGAAATGATATTTAAAGGGCATAAAGTTAAAGATAACACATTGCCTTTATGGTTTAGCCCCCAAAATATATAAATATATATTTTCATCTTTTACATTTTCAAAATTACAAAATGGAAAATGGGCAGATGCAAAAGTTTGGCACTCTGAATTGTTAGTACCTAGTAGTACCCCCTTTTGAAAGTATCACAGCTTGTAAATGCTTTTTGTAGCCAAGTATCGTATTTGTCTTTCAGTTCTTGTTCGTGGGATTTTCATCCATTCATAGTTGGAAAAATCTTCCACTTCTGTGAGATTCCTGGGTCATCTTGCATGCACTGCTATTTTGAGGTCTAGGTACAGATTTTCAATAATGTTCAAATCAGGTAAGTGTAAAACCTTCAGCATGAACCTTTTCAAGTAGTCTATTGTGGATTTTCACATGTGTTTAGGATCATTATCCATTTGTAGAAGCCATCCTATTTTCAATTTCTGCTTTTTTAAAGATGGTTTTTAGTCTGCATCAAGAATTTGTTGAACTTTCATTTAATTCATTCTTCCCTCAACAGGTGAAATGTTCCCTGTGTCATTGGCTGCAACACAACTCCAAAACATGAACGGTTCACCCCCTTGCTTAACAGTTGGTGGGATGTTCTTTTCCTGAAATTCTGTGCCCTTTTTTCCCACACATACCTTTGATCATTATGGCCAGTGAGTTCTATCTTAACCGTATCGCTCCACAGGACTTGTTTTCAAAATGCATCAGGCTTGTTTAGATGTTATTTTGTATTCATCTGATGCTGAATTTTATGGTTAGGAGGCTGGGTTTTTATAAAGCTGACAAATTTGCATCACATGGCCTTTTCTAATGATGATAGTTAACAAGCCATAACACTATCATGCTAATTAACTCCTTCCCGGCATGCGTCTTACTAGTACTGCTCTGCGGAAGGTGCGTTCCTGCAAATAGCAGTATTAGTACGGCGCTGCTATTTCCAGTCACCGAGCTGCATCGTGCGGTGACCGGATTATGATGGCTGTTGTCCCTGACAGAAGACCATCCCTGCACGTCAACATGGGGGGCTAATCTGCATCACCCGCCCATCAGCAATCACTGTGATTGGCTAGTGAACTCTGACCAGCCAATCACATCAATGTTTCAATAAAGTTAGTGAAATAAAAAAGCATGTGACAGCTGTCATCGGTGCAGTGTGACACAGCACCAATCACAGTTGTCACAATGGATGAAGTGATTGCAACATCACCTCACCTGATTAACCCCTTTGGCGCTGATTGGCTGAACAATAGTTTCTGGCGAATCAGCGCCAAAGGGGTTGATGTAAAATAGCGATCACTACGTTGCATGACATCTTTGCCTCAGATTTTGGGTGCAGAGTGGTTCTCTAGCCCTTCTGTGTTACATAATTCAAATTTTCATTGGTGGTCAGTGCGATCCTCACTGTGATCACCTGCCTCCTGCTCCAGCTTCCTTCTCTATGTTGATTTGTGTTCTGCTGCGTGCTGTCTACTGTGTGACTCATCAGTGATCACAGCAGAAGCAGCGGCACCTCCCCATCCCTGTCCCAGTCCCCCATCCCTGTTCTAGTACCCCCCTTCCAATTGAATTTTTAGCACACTTGCTTACGCTTTTTTTCATGTGTGTAGCGTTCTGTGCAGAGCATTCGTGCTCTTCCTGTGTCTTCAGCGCTCTGATCAGTATCGCTGCTGATCATAATCTGCGACACTGGACGTGCATTTTTTTTAAAAATAATAGTAGCACAGCGTAGTTAAAGGTAGCAAGGTAGCGTAGCTGGCGTCACATTGTTAGTAACTACCTGTCTTGTTTTAGAGAAAAATAAATTGTACAGTCTAGTTTTAGAGGTAGCAAGGTAGAGTGTTAGTATAACCGGTGTCACAGTGCTAGAGATGGCCGATCTTCTTTTAGAAAAAAAAATGGTTCAGGGTAGTTTTATAGGTAGGAAGGTAGCACCTTTTTTTGCACAAAAAATTTAGTGCATTAGGGGAGCATACGTCACATTGTTGGTGGCATTCATTTTTCTTTTGCAAAAAAAATTATTAGTTGCATAGCATTCGTTTTTCTTTTGCAAAAAAATAATTAGTTGCATCGAGTAAATGTTTTGCGAGTGCATTAGGGTAGCTCACATAACATTGTTGGTGGCATTCGTTTTTCTTTTGCAAAAAAATAATTAGTTGCGTCGAGTGAAGTTTTAGCGAGTGCATTAGTATAGCGTACGTTACAGTGTTGGTGACGTTAGTTTTTCTTTTGCAAAAAAAAAATTATTTGCGTCAGGTAATTTTAAAGGGAGGGCACTAGTTAGTGAATGACTATTTTTTTCATACAAACTTATTTTTATACATCTGATATTTATTTTCATTTTTTTCTTCTACATTTTATATCTCTAAATTTTTTTGTTTTTTTATAATAAATAGCACTCTTTAAACAAGTCACACATATTACACGTGTAAAAGCACCCTTTACACACACAGCCCCGGGGTTTGTAAAAAAAAAAAAAATGGCTCATTCGTCAGGAAGATGTTATTCACCAGAGGAAACATACACCTTCCTTGCTTCCTACATGGATTCAGGCAGTAAGGAAGATCCCACATTCCTCTATTCCTCCTCCTCCTCATCATCATCTAGTGAGGAAGGACCCCCAGCAAGTCCCCTAGGACCCAGGCAACTCCTGCAGCAATCAATGCCATATGGATTGCACCCCCCGAAAATTATCAGCTCGTCATTCCGGATTTCATCGGCAGCTCAGAAATCCAGTTTGACACTATTGGCCACACTGATATTGACTTCTTAAAATTCTTTTTCAGTGATGAAATAACAAATCTTATGGCGGCCCAGACAAACATGTATGCCCAACAATTTTTCACCCGAAATGCCACATCATCATATGCCAGATGGACCCCCCATAAATGCAGCAGAGATGATGATATTTTGGGATTTGTGCTGCATATATGCATAATCTGAAAACCAAAGCTTCGGCAATACTGGAGTACTGATATTTTCTACAGTACACTGGTAATCCACATGGCCATGAAAAGGACACGATTTGAAGGAATCCAAAAATTTTTGCATTATAGTGATAATGTGCAGTGTCCTCCCCGACACAATCCAAACTTTCATCTATATAAAATTTGGCCAGTGGTTGACCACTTCAGCAGAAAATTTTCTGAGGTGTACACACCCCAGAGGGACATTGCTATTGATGAATCACTGGTTCATTTTAAAGGAAGGCTAGAATTCCGACAATATTTGTCCAGTAAGATGGTCAAGATAGGAAGTAAACTGTACAAACTGTGCTGGAGTACCTCAGGGTATACCCACAGATTTAGGACCTACGAGGGTAAGGACACCCATATTAACCCCACTGAATGCCCCCCATCCTGGGGGTGAGTGTGAAAATTGTGTGGGAATTGCTGCACCCACTGCTGGATAATAGTTATTATCACATCTACATTGATAACTTTTACACCAGCATCCTGCTCTTCAAGACCCTCTCTGCCAGAGGTACAGTTGCATGTGGCACCATGTGAAAAAATCAGCCAGGCCTCCCTAAGCCGCTAATTGGGCAAATGCTGAGAAAAGGTGAAAGCAGAGCACAATGCAGTGACAACATGCTGGTGGTCATGTATAAGGACAAAAAGAATGTCCTTATCTTGACCACCATACACCGTGACAGCAGCTCCATTGTCACTGTTTGCAGGACCACAATACCAGTCCCAAAGCCAGATTGTGTCTTGGATTACAATCGGTACATGCGGGGTGTAGATCTTTCAGATCAGGTCCTCAAACCATACAATGCCATGCAGAAAGCCAAAGTATGGTACAAAAAATTAGTCATGTAAAATGCTTATGTGCTGTTCCAATCTGAAGGCAATATGGGGACCTTCCTTCAGTTTCAGGAGGAAGTCATCAATGCCCTAATGTTTGACACTCAGGGAGGTAAGGGTCCCAGTACTTCTGAAACTGGTAGTGCCCGTATTGTCATATGTCACCATTTCCCAGGACATGTTCCCCAAACAGCAAAGACAGGACGAACACAAAAACAGTGCAGAGTATGCTCCAAGAGGGGAATCCGAAAGGAAACAACTTATCGTTGTGAAACCTGCCTGGAAAAACCTGGCCTTTGCATTAAGGATTGCTTCAAAGCATACCAATCATCCCCAAATTAATAAAACATTTTTATATTCTGTTGACACAACACACTTTTATAATCTGATGTACCCCGCACATCTTACACATAACACCACATTATAAATTCATACACCAGTAAAACCAAAAGCATTATAATCACTACTATAAAACTATGCATCTAGATAATTTCCTTCAGGGGTGTATTTTCCAAAATGGGATCACTTGTGGGGAAATTCCACTGTTTAGGTAAATCAGGGGTCTGCAAACGCAACATGACACCCGCAGACCATTCCATCAAAGTCTGCCATCCAAAACGACGTCACTCCTTCCATTCCAAGCCCTGCCTTGCACCCAAACAGTGTTTTTCCCCAACATATGGGGTATCGGCATACTCAGGAGAAATTATGCAACAACTTTTGTGGTCTATTTTCTCCTATTACCCTTGTGAAAATAAAAAAAATCGGGGCTAAATGATAAATTTTGTGGAAAAAATGTTTTTTTTTTATTTTGATGACTCAACATTATAGTTTTATGTGAGGCAATTGGAGGTTCACGGTGCTCACCACATATCTAAATAAATTCCTTGGGAGGTCTAGTTTCCAAAATGGGGTCACTTATGGGGGATCTCCACTGTTCATGCACATTAGGGGCTCTTTAAATGCAACATGATGTCCACTCTCAATTCCAGCCAATTTTGCATTCAAAAAGTCAAAAGGTGCTTCTTCCCTTCCGAGCCCTGCCATGCACCCAAACAGTGGTTTTCCCCCACATATGGGGTATTAGTGTATGCAGGAAAAATTGCACAACAACTTTAGTGGACGATTTTCTCCTGTTACCCTTGTGAAAATAAAAAAATCATTGCTAAAAGATCATTTTTGTGGAAAAAATTCGATTTTTTTATTTTCACTACTCTACGTTATAAACTTCTATGAAGCACCTAGATCACCACAAAGCTACATAAGTTCCTTGAAGGGTCTAGTTTCCAAAATGGGGTCATTTGTGTTTTTTTTTCCAATGTTTAGGTACATCAGGGGCTCTGCAAACGCGACATGGCGTCTGCTCTCAATTCCATCCAATTTTGGGTTCAAAAAGTCAAAAGGTGCTCCATCCTTTCCGAGCACTCCCGTGCGCCCAAACAGTGGTTTTCTCTCACATATGGGGTATAAGTGTACTCAGGAGAAATTTCACAACAACTTTTTTGGAACATTTTCTTCTGCTGCCCTTGTGAAAATAAAAAAATTGTTGATGAAAGATCATTTTTGTGACTTTCCACATCAGGGGCTCTTCAAACACGACATGACATCCACTCTCAATTTCAGACAATTTTGCGTTCAAAAAGTTTTTACATGCCACTCTACATATCTCATACTCTTTGGGCAGCACTATTTCAGAAATATGTATTTGTTCTCTAAAACACTAACATTTCATAGAATATATAGTTAGATCTGTTCCTGGCTGACTTCTCCCAAAGCCATAGCAAGAGACATGTCAATCATTTGAAATTATACTGTGAGAAACAGGCCTTGGTGGCACCTGACTAGAATTGTCTCTTGGCATGGTCCCTGACCAGCTTGGCATAGTTTGGGCAGCATGAATCACATGACAAGTTACCAATGTCTGTCTGAACCAATCCCAAGAGCCACAAAGAAAATTATAGTGTGTATTATCTTCTGTGACATTTACTCTACATGAAAAGTATATTCCATAAATGTTTGATAGGTGAAATTTCTATGTGATCTTATCTCCAACAAGCAGCACTCCAATGGCACATTCACTCAGAGGTTTTTAATAAGCACTTATAAATAAATTCTGTTCTAATTTACACATAAAAAAACAATTCAAATACTCTTTGAATAAGCTTCTTCTGAATATAATGTAAAAAATGCCTCTGTGGTTCACACAGCGCTGTTGTTTACATGTTATTTCTAGCATTTATTAATGTAGCTAGAAGGAATACAGAGCGTGCATAGGGTGTTATCCAAGATAAAAGGAATATTCGTGAGAGATAATCAAATTCACTCACCTATTATGGTTGTGTGAGACACAACCACTGCACTTAGCATTGGAGGCTGTTGCTAGCCCCGATGTGATGATCCTTTGCTAGGTGAAGAGAATGGGGCATCAGACTGCGCTGCTCGCCTGTCAGGATAATGTACCAGAGGAGTCCAAGTAGATGTAATAGGGAATAGACTTTATTTTTATGCGTTTTGTGTCAAAAAAAGTAGAAATAAAGTCTATTCTCTATTACATCAACTTGGACTCCTCTGGTACATTATCTTCACCTAGCAAAGGATAGCATTTATCAATAAAATCAATAGAAAGCATTTTTTTACATATATTTTGTAGTAAAATCGACTTTTGAAACCTCGCAAAAAATATGTGAATATACCCTTATAAGTAAAATGTAAAGAACATACATGGCTTTTGCTAGTGGTTTTGTGCTTACTACCTAATGCTATCTCCCAGGAAATAAAGTGGAGTCACAGGCATGGAAGGCCACCTGTCTAATTCATATATTCCTTTCTAGAGTGCTAAATGGGTCAGGAGACCCTTTTCAAGTGATACATGAGGCATCTAAGGATGTTGACAAAATAACCCGTTAGTACTTGTTAGTCCCTGCTCCTCAACTGTCTGTGGTTGCTTACATATTACCTGTCAGACAAGCATTTTTTGGTCCATTTGGTTGGGGCAGTACAGAATGACATCACGGCCCCATGTGGCAGTAAGTTTTGCATCCTTGCTTTAAAATAACTGTAACCACTAAGCTCCTGCTAAACTAATAATGAATAACATTCCTAACCTTTCAGGAATATTTAGCAATATTTATTTCCAAAAATCCCTCTTTATTTTCATAGGTTTGGCTTTTCATTTACTTTTTGATTTTGATACTCCACATTTTTATGGTTGTAATACTACACATCTCCTTCTTAATGTCGTTTAAATAAATAGATTGATATTTGCATGGAAATGTCAAGTACTTAAGCAAAAGCAGCACATTGAATGGATTTTGCTGAAGGATACTGTAACTAAATTGTATTTCCAGTTGAAAAAATTACGAGTCTATCTGTAGACATATACGTAAATTACAATAATTGAAGAGATGTGAATAGTTGACCTTGAACAATAACAAAGGACACAAAAGCTTCATCTATAAAACTTCCTAGAAATATAGCATTGTACCAAGACTACAGTAATAACTTTCTGGATAGTAATATTACAAGAAAATATGGTACAATTTCCACTTTCTGCACAATTCTACAAGAGACTAGCAGATCATCACAAATATAGCAATCAACTCTGACACTGGGAAAAGCTGATATGCTCATCTAAGCAATCCATTACTACAGGATGTGCTCTGATGAACAGGTCATTCACAGACATCACTAAACAGTAAAGTAATCATTCGTCACTCAGGTTTACTTTCATAGAAAACTAGTGGGACTCAGAGAAAATGCTGCACAATATAGAAATCTAACTTAAGTATTAGATTATTTATGTATTAGTAGTTTCATTGCCAAGAGTACATATCATAACACTTTTAATATGTGAAGCTGAGGGGCCAATTCATCAAAGCTTTTATGCCATAAAACTGGTGGAAAATGCTTTGAAAAGACTACTTTTTTAGCAGCATGGAGCTGTGCAAAAAATGTGGGACTTTTTTTTATTTTCATGACAGTTTGAAGTAGCTCCACCAAAATGAGCAAAGCTTGGGAGAAGACAGGTTGAGAAGGAGTGCGACTATGACTGCTTGTCAAATTCATTAAAAGTGAAGGCCTTTCTAATGTCAGAAATATTACTCTAGTCCCTGACTCAAGTAGTGTTGCTATCAAGACACAAGAATGCAAACACCACAGAAAAGATGAGGCAGATTCATTGCTCTTCTTAATGAATTTGGCACATCGTACCCAGTGAACTCTTTATTAAGACTGGTATGTGTAACACCCGTTTTACTAACTAATGCTTTATATCTCCCATGAATTACAGTGGAGTCACAGGCATGGAAGGCCA
>VIAB01023109.1:0-11580 GCA_009801035.1 Oophaga pumilio | reverse complement strand
CCCTCCAGGGAAAGTGCAGAGCAAATTTTGTTATGGGGCTAGCTGTGGACTGCCCTTGTCAGGGCGGGAGCTTGGGGGTTAGTATATTGATAGCCCCATTGGAAAAGACAGGGTATTGTCTTCCCATCTGATACATCAGGGTTTCATCGCACTCTATGAGATTCCTGAAAAGGCTCCCGTTACCTCTTCACATTGGCGGTGAGATTGTTCCTTTTCTTCTCATCATCTACTGTGTATTTCATTTAATTATTTATTAATATTTTTTGTATCAAATATGTACATTCTCGGTCACAGCTTTTGATGTTTGTATGGTGCCCATTCTGAACTCTCTCTATGGGTTGCGACCTGGAACTCTTTTGCCACCTCTTGCATGTTGAGTGGCTAAGTGTATCCTAAAGAGATTGTGCTAGTCTCATTCATTACAATTGGATATTTCATTGACTGAGCAAGCAGCACGCTCTCTTTTTTTATTGATTGGGTGACTCACCTTTTGTGGTTATACTTTTATTTAATTAATATTAAAGGTTATGTTTTATATTTTCACCTTTGTTGTATACTGTACTCCTATTAGGTGATATTGGTCCAAATTTAACTCTGGCTGACACCAGAGCTATTGCTTTTTCTACATTAAACAATATGCAGGACTATGGGTAGTGCATTATACTACATGGAGGACTATGGGGTTCAATATACTATGTGGAGAACTATGTGATGCCCATTATACTGTATAGCAGACTACGAGGAGTGCATTATATTACCTAGAGGACTATGGAGTGCATTATACTATATTGAGGACTAAGGTGAATGGATTATGCTATATTGAGGACTATAATGAGCGCAATTATCTTTATGGAAGACCGTAGTGTTTATTATACCATATGGAGGACTATGAGGTGCATTATACTCTATGGATGACTGACTATGAAGGTGCATTAAACTATGTGGCAGTTTATGAAGTGTGTTATAATATATGGAGGACTATGGTGAGTGCATTATACCATATAGAGGTCTTTTGGAACACCATTATGCTATAAGACAATGGGGTAAATTATACTATGTGGGGGACTATGGGGTGTGAATTATATTACAAGGAGGAGAAGTTAATCTTGCATTTTTTTAATCATCAAATACATTTTTGGGGCCATAATTCTGTGTGGAAGACTATGGGGTGCATTACACTATATGGAGGACTATAGGATGTGCATTATAATATATAGTTTACTATGGGGAGTAGATTATACTTTAAGGAGGACTATGGGGTGCATTTTACTATATGGAGGACAATGGAAAGGGCATATACTATATGGAGAACTAAGGGGTATGTGTTATACTGTCATGCTTCTGAATTCAGACCTTTGAATCTTTGTTCTTTTGTCAGCATCTCTTTAGCTGAGCAACCACTGATACACCTTTTCTTTGGGTGCTTTCGTTTTGATATCTTTGTTTTTGGTGGTTTTGGGTAACAGGTATTTTTAAATGGCTCTGCTAGTCTGTCCTATCACTTTTCAAGTGCAGCTTTAAATACATTACCATACTTATGCTTCCTGCAGGTGATAAACTTTGTTGGATAAATTCATTGAGATGTAATTTTGTTGATTACATTTGCTTTGTGTGTGATTTCTTTGTTCTTTAGGGAACTGCAACTCTAGCAATCCTACAAGCTGATAAAGGCATTCAGGGTAAACTACCCTCGAGTGTGGCAACCATTGCGTTTTTTTATTTTGCTAACAGCCACGGTCAGGCAGGTAGAGATCAGGCTCAGAGAATGGCTTTTCCTTGTCTGAACAGGAACCTGTCAGGTTCAGGTATTTGTCTACCTGATACTAAATTGCTTCCCATGTTTTTATGTGCAAATGAAAATAAGGGTGATCACGCAATACTGCGACATCCCTTCAGATATTTGTAAACAGCTATTAAGTCTCCACTTAGCCTTCTTATTTGCAAGCTAAACATTCCCAGAAACTTTACCGTTCCTCATAGCACATAGTTCGTAGTCAGCCCACCATCCAGGTAGCTCTCCTCGGAAATTCTCCTGTTTTTAGATGTCTTTTTTAAAATGTGGTGCCCACATTTGGACACGGTATTCCAGATGAGGTCTGACCAAGGAGGAGTTGAGTGGGAGATTTTCTTCATGTGATCAAGACTTTATGCTTCACTTAATACATCACAGAACTGTGTTTGCCTTTTTTGCTGTATCACACCGTTGACTCATGTGCAGCCTGTGCTTTTAAAGTATTCCTCA
The DNA here is from genome assembly GCA_009801035.1 of Oophaga pumilio. NCBI lineage: Eukaryota > Metazoa > Chordata > Amphibia > Anura > Dendrobatidae > Oophaga > Oophaga pumilio. Next base: position 9,338 of record VIAB01023109.1, on the reverse strand, counting down.
GTTTTTTTCAAACATGCTGTTCCTTAGTTCTCTTCCTCTCATTCTGTAGATGTAAATTTCGTTTTTCTTGCCCAGATGTAGAATCTTGCATTTCTCCCTATTAAATACCATTTAATTAGTGATTGGTGAGCACTAAAATGCTCTTGTGCTCGTTGCTTGGGTCGAGCCAATTGGAATGCTCTTGTGCTTGACCCGAGCAACGAGCAAAATGTAAGTCTATGAGAACCTCAAGCATTTTTCCGGCAGCCCCCCCAGCGGTCTGCAGAGGGACTAGAAATTGCAGAAATCAATGGGAGCTGTGCTCAAATGACATGGGAACAGCAAGGGGAAGACCACTGGAAGCATTTCTCACTCCCAGGCCACTGTTGTGATTAATGTTATCAGAGTCTTATGCCACTTTTATAGACACTTTAACAATAAAACATACAAAAACTAAACCAAAATGGATTTTCCTGGGAACTATGTTAAGGAACATCCTTTCCAGGGAAATGACTTGTATATAAGCAAAATAAATAACCAAAAATAAAAATTCTCCTCCTCACCTTGGGCTATGCTCATACGTAGTGTTTTTGATGCTTTTTTCAACTTTAGTATTGCTTTCAACCAAGACAAATGCATTCAATGGGAAATTAATTTTTAACATTTTACAACCTTATCTTGCCATGTGGTGTGTGACACATCATCAGACTCATCCTGTTTCATTTATGAAGGAGGGACTCTGAAAGTCCTAAAGCCTATTTTTATAGAGCCATCAGGCAGCCTTTACTATTCTTAAAGGTGTACCAGCAGATCCTCCTAGGTACTATGGAGATCCTAAGGAGTGCCTAGGGTTCAAAGAGCATTGCTTGCAATACATCGAAATGGAATGCTTCCTATTTCCCCTCTGATTGGGTCAAGGTGGGATTCATAATGTCCCACCTAGCAGGAGATGCTTTGATGTGGATCAAATCACTTTGGGAAGCAAGAGATCCTATCCTCACAGACCTAGAGGCCTTCCTGATGGCCTTCTTTAAAGCCTTCAATGTGCCTAAACCAGCTTCTTCTGCAAAGTCTTCCATTTCTAAATTTGAGAGGCGGTCCAGTCGGGCAAAACCAGTGAGAAAAATGCCACTTCAGACCTTGACCGTTCAAAACCCATCTGTTCCTTTGCCTGTTAAAGTAGCTATCCGAGCAAAACCCAAGAAGGCTGATAAAAATGGGCTGGCAAAGCAGCAGCCTGAATCCAGTCGTAAAAAGGGAATGCAGTATCGCTGCAGTTGTGTATAATATCTGGACGGTCTCTGCCTTGAGAAGCTTAGACTCCAAAACCCTGGGCCAGTAGGAGAGGCTGCCCTTGGTGAGAGTACCTCCCCTCCACTAAAGTCTACAACTGTTCCGGTGGCTTATGGGAGCTTTGGCTCAGCAGATGTATTAAAGCTGCAAGCCATATGTAGTCAGTCTGTGGTTCCTGTTCAACAGCTCCAGAATCCAGTAAGGGTGTTGATTGGTGATGGCTGAGCCCTACTTATAAGCAGTCAAGTCTTGAAGGGATAACTACAGCTCCAAGTCTGAGCATTATACATGGAGAAGTTCATCTTCCACGTGCTGTCCGGTATGCCCATCAGCCATTCAGAGCCGAGAACTCTACTGCCCATTCTAGTCTAGAGACCCAGCGTGGTTCTGCGTTTAGAACCACAAAATCACGAGAGGTGTCTAGTTCCAATACGTCAAGGTCAGTCAACAGTGTTGTCACCTTCTCCACCTGATCTGCTGGTCATTGTGTCACAGTGTGCTGACATCACCGAAGAAAGGGAAGCAGCCGTGTTCTCTCCACACATCTCTAATGGTCGTACCAGTGATCAGTTCCCAGGAACATCCCTGCCGCTTAAATGTTTTCCTCTGGACAACAGGCAGAAGATGGATTCTGAGAGGATGCCTTCAGATCCTATGTGGCAGGCGGATGAAAATGTTGGAGCAGAAGCTTTTGAATCTCTGTTTTCCATCAAACTGGAGGAAGAGGTTTAGTTTCCTTGGGATAACAGGCAGTAGTTGGACCCAGAGAAGATGTCTTTAGTTTCTAGGTGGCCGGTTGATGTAGATGTCAAGACAGAAGCTTCCAAGTCCCTGTGTTCCATCAACCTGGAGGAAGAGATCAAGGTCATTGTATCTTCAGAGGTGGAGGCTGACCTCTTTGGGCACAGAGAGATATGGCATTCCGGGATTCCTTATGTCACGCCTACCTCATTCTACCCTTTGGATGTCGTGATGGTCCGGACTGTGTGTGATCCTATACTCCTTCTGAATACAAGCACAAACACAAGAGTCATGCACACAGTGAACAAGCCTTGTTCACTGTGTGCATGGCCCATGTGTTTGTGTCTGTATTCAATTGGTTTCTTGTTTTTGCAAGACTATGGAGGTTTTCCACCCCTCCTTTGTAAGCCATGCACACAAAGGCCGTTCTCTGCAGTGTGTCCACATTGGACATTACCTTTCTGAATCCTGCTCATATAGGTACTATTCATATGACCAGGATTTTAAATACAACAGTTAGGGATTAAAGACATTAGTCAGGGACTGCTCTGATACAAGTGAAACTTGACGTTTGGTAGAGCAGCTTAGTACATTTTTTGTAAAAAACGTATCAACCAAATTCCCTGTGTTTAGTCCTCTTTTTACTAGCACTTGCTGTTTACTGTTATTTTTTTACAACAAAGTATTTTTGTACATTTGATTTACTGTGCTTTTCTAGGTTTCAGTCCTATACTCCTTCTGCAGATCATTCTAGTGGGCTTGAAGAAGAGGGGGAGTAAAGGGAGGGTACTGTAACATCCCTGCCAGCATCACTGCAATGCTTCCCATCTCACTTACTCACCACCCTGGGCCATGCTGTGAGTTCTGTCCTCTCCCGGCTCCTTGCTGTGATCCTCATGTCCTTGAGTTCTGCATACTTCCTGGCTGTATGTTTAGGGCAGCGGCCCTGGCACTTCCTGAGTCTTATAAAGACAGTGTGCACCCATCTAATATGTATTGCCAAGAGGTATCAACTATCTGGTTGTCGCTGCACAGCGAAATTGTCCCTGATGTTCACTTGGTACTTCACGGCAAGTACTTGTGCTATGCAGTTCTGCTCGGCTCCGCACCTTGCAATTCTGCTCTGTTCCACACCTTGTGGTTCTGGTCTGCTCCGCACCTTGCGGTTCTGCTCTGCTCCGAACCTTGTGGTTCTGTTCTGCTCCGCACCTTGTGGTTCTGTTCTGCTCCACACCTTGTGATTCTGTTCTGCTTCTGTTCCGCATCCTGCGGGTCTTTGTCCTTCCAGTTTGAACTGGTTCCTACCTGTTGCCACACCCTACTCATACCTGTCTGTGTACCTGCCAGAATCAGTTCCAGCTAATCCAGTCTGAACAGGTCTCTACCTGCTCCAATAGACCATTCATACCTGCCCATGTTCCTGTCCCTTCCGAGTCAGTTCTGTCCCTTCTGTCTGAGGAGTGCCCGCCTGCCTGCCAGAGGGCCAGCCATGCCAGCCTGCCTGCCAGAGTGCCAGCTGTGCCTGACTGCCTGCCAGAGAGCCAGCTGTACCCGCCTGCCTGCTAGAGTGCCCGCCATGTCCGTCGACACTTGCCCGCACTTGTCATATTGTTCAGTTCCCCAGTGGGATCAGCTGCTACAGCCAGACACCGCCCTGGAGTGGTACCTGGCAGCTACCTACCGCACAAGTCTGACCTCACCATCAGAGGCTCCAGCGAACACCAAGGTAGATGCTTGGTCACGCCCCTTCCAGGGTAGACTGGTTTGTGGCACAATGGGGCCACAATTCCATGCTCACGCTGCCCAGACAGGACGTGAGCGTTGCAAAAGGGCCAGCAGTCAGCCCTCTCTGTTCTTAGAGAGCCATCAGCTGACTATGCTTTATTGTTCCCTTTATTAAACAGTGGGTCTCCTATACTGTTTTTGCGTATGCAGTGAGTGGCAGGGCTGCCCAAAATTTGGAAGCACCCCAATACCCCTTTGAAGAGACGTACAAGAGGGCCTCCTGAAAGCAATTTTTCTATTATTAAGAAGTTAGTACTCACACACTGTTTGCCTATGCAGTGAATGAGAGGCAAACCCAAAATTTGGACGCACCACAATAATAATTTGAAAAGATGTGTAGGAGGGCCTCCTGAAAACAATGTTCCCATTATTAGGAATTGGGTCTCCCATACTGTTTGCCTATGCAGTGAATGCAAGGTCTGCCCCAAACGTGGATGCACCCCAATAACCCTTTGAAGAGACGTACAGGAGGACCTTTTTAAAACAGTGTTCCCAATATTAGGAAGTTGGTACTCCCATACAGCTTGCCCATGCAGTGAATGCAAGGCCAACCCAAAATTTGGACACACCCCAATAACCCTTTAAAGAGATGTACAGGAGGGCCTTCTGAAAACAATGTTCCCATTATCAGGAAGTTGGTTCTCCGCTACTGTTTGCCTATGCAGTGAATGGAAGGCCTGCCCCAAATTTGGACGCACCCCAATAATCCTTTGAAGAGAAGTATAAGGGGGCCTCCTGAAAAAAATGTTCCCATTATTAGGAAGTTGGTACTTCCATACTGTTTGCCTATGCAGAGAATGCAAGGGGTGCCAAAAATTTGGACACACCATAATACCCCTTGAAGAGATGTAGAGGAGAGCCTCATGAAAACAATGTTTCCATTATTAGGAAGTAGGTCTCCCATACTGTTTGCCTATGCAGTGAATGCAAGGGCTGCCAAAAATTAGGAGGCACTCCAATGCCCCTTGGAAGAGACGTGGAGGAGGGCCTCATTAAAAAATGTTCCCATTAGAAAGAAGCTAGTCTCCTATACTTGTAATGCCCATGCACTAAGTGTATGGGCTGACAAATATTTACCCTTGTGGGGTATACATGAACATACTGTATACCAACTTATTTTTATGGGCATCATAAACACCCTGTAAAAAATTATGTGGGTGTTGCATCACAGACCATGGTCACCCTGGTGATATGGTGGTGGAGGATGAGGATGAGAAGAAGGAGATGGAACAGGACAACAACAAAGAGCGAAAATCAGGAAGCATATACCCATGTGTGGGTGTGAAGAGGTGCATGGGAATAGATCTCCCAAAAAAAGACAATGGTTTTGAATTTATGTTACAATGCTTTAATTTAGTGGTGTTGAGAAGTCTGGCCAAGTCCAGCTTTTGTTCATTTTTATAAGAGTCAGCCTGTCAGCATTTTTAGTTGACAGATGTATGCGCTTATCAGTTATAATTCCACCAGCGCCACTAAAATTCCGCTCTGACAAAACGCTAGCGGCAGGGCAGGCCAGGACCTCCAAGGCGTAGAGAGACAGTTCATGCCAGGTGTCCAGCTTGGATACCAAATAATTATAAGGCATAGAGGAATCTCGGAGGACGTTGGTACGGTCGGCAAGGTACTCTCTCTGCATCTTCCCAAACTTTGCACTCCTTGGGAGAGTACCCCTCGCCTCAGGGCCCATAACACAGGGAGGGTCTGAGAAAACTCTCTCAGAACTTTGACAGTTTTCCCCTGCCTCTGCTGGATTGGAGTTGTGTCTCTCTCGCCTGTACTCCTTGGTTGTCCAACGAACTGTGACCTCTGCCGTCACTGTTTTCAGATGAGAATTTTTTTAATACTTCCGCAACAAGGACCTTCTGGTACTGCTTTATTTTAGTAGACCCATCTGCCATGGGAATAAGAGATAGAATTTTCTCCTTGTATCATGTGTCTAGAAGTGTCACAAGCCAGTAATGACAGTCACACAACATTTTGAGAATGAGTGGGTCATGGGAAATGCAGCGTAACAGAAACTCAGCCATGTGTGCCAGACTGCTAACAGACAAGACTTCCGTGTCCTCACCAAGAGGACGACTGACCATGCTCTCCTCCCCCTCCACCTCCTCCTTCACCTCCCTGTCCTCAGATCATCCACGCTGAACAGATGGTATGACACTTCAGCAGGTAGTACTGTTCATAGCGCATGAAACTAGCTCCTGTTCTTCCTCCTCCCCTTCCTCATTGTCAATCAATCCATGTTGGGATGAGATGAGACTGGGATGTGTGTAATCACCTTGTATGGTTCCGTGCTCCATCTTATCATACTCCGCCTGCAATGCATCCTCTTTCATTGTGAGCAGAGAGCGTTTCAGAAGACAGAGATGCATCCCGTTGGTGACGCTAATTTTGCCGTCATCGCCACTCACCATCTTGGTGCATTCCTCAAAGTTTTCAAGGATGGTACATATGTCTGACATCCATGTCCACTCCTGAGGTCTTATGTGTGGAGTCTGAACTGAAAACTGACCACCTTGTTGATGTTGGTACTCAACAATAAGCAGTTACGAATTGTGTGAATTTAGTAATGTGGCCTATGGGGCGTTGGCTGCATATTTGCGCTTGCTTTCCAAGGACAAGTATATGGATAACTGAACTCTGTGCTGGGACAAGGACGTGGACATGGTTGATGATGGTGCTAGTTGAGTGTGTGCAACAACACATGCAGGGCAGGAGGCATCTTTGCATGCACCATGGACAGTAGATTGGCTTGCACGCATGACAGCGATAGAAGCAGTGGTGTCACCCGCAAATACTGTTCCATGACCCTGGGGTTTAGCCCACAAAGTCTGGTGCTTTGCTGAGATGTGCCTGATCATGCTGGTGGTCAGGCTGGTAGCTTTGCTACACCTGCTGATGTTGGCCTGGCAGGTGTGGCAAATGGCCTTTTTGCGGTTATCGGCAGAGTCTTTAAAAAATAACCAGACTCGGGAAGACATAACAGTTGTACTGGTTACTTCAGTCGTGTTGGTGTTATGGGGAAAGGTTGCCCGCCTTCTATCTGCGGCCACCACACTGCTTCTTTCTGTCTGTTGGGGTGCTAAGCCTCCCTCCCCGTGTGTGGCTGTTCTCACTCTGCATTTCCTCCTGCCAGGTTAGGCCAGTTACAGGTTCATCTCACCATATTAGAATATCATCAAAAAGTTAATTTATTTCAGTTATTCAATGCAAAACGTGAAACTCATGTATTATATAGCGTCCTTACAAACAGAGTGATGCATTTCAAATGCTTATGTCTGCTAATGTTGATAATTATGGCTTACAGCCAATCAAATCCCAAAAGTTATTTCATCAGTAAATTAGAATACTTTATAACAACAGCTTGGATCTTGGAAATCAAGGTCCCAGAGTCTGCAGGAAGAGTGAGAGACCAAAATCCAAGCTGCTTGAGGTCTAGTGTGAAGTTTCTATAATCAGTGACAGCTTTGGGAGCCATGTCATCTGCTGGTTTAGGTCCACTGTGCTTTATCAAGACAAAAGTCATCGCAGACATCTACCCAGAAATTTTAGAGAACTTCAAGCTTCCCTCTGCAGACAAGCTTTTTGGAGATAGAAATTTCATTCTCCAGCAGGACCTGACACCTGTCCATACTGCCAAAATTACTAATACTTGGTTTAAAAACAACAGTGTGACTGTGCTTGATTGGCCTGCAAACTCGCTTGACTTTAACCCCATAGAGAATCTATGGGGTATTGTCAAGAGGAAGATGAGGGACACCAGTCCCAGCAATGCAGATGATCTGAAGGCTGCTATCAAAGCCACCTGGGCTTCCATAACACATCAGCAGTGCCACAGGCTGATCGCCTCCATGCCACGCCGCATTGATGCAGTAATCGATGCAAAAGGAGCCCCGACCAAGTATTGAGTGCATTTACTGAAGATACATTTCAGTAGGCCAACATTTCGAATTTTAAAATCATTTTTTCAAGATGGTGTTATAAAGTATTCTAATTTACTGAGATAATGACTTTTGGGTTTTCAATGGCCGTAAGCCATAATTATCAACATTAACAAAAATAAACACTTTAAATAGATCACTCTGTTTGTAATGATTTTATAGAATATATTAGTTTCCCTTTTTGTATTGAAGAACCGAAATAAATTAACTTTTGGATGATATTCTAATATTGTGAGATGCAACTTTACTATATCATCCACCACCTCATCTTCCACTTCTGCACCCTGGTCCTTCTCCTGACTGTCTGTCAATAGTGTATCATCATCGTCCACCTCTTGTGACACATTCCCACCATCGCCTTTGTGTGACCGTGGCTGCTCCAAAATTTCTACATGCGATCTCCTTTTACCCAGCTTCAAGTGGACCAGTCGAGAGGGCCAAATCTATAAATGGAACTGTAATCAGTTGGCTCCAGGCACTCAGCATGGTGAGAGGAAGGAGAATCAGGGTGAGGCATATGTGGTCCAGACTCACGGCTACTGAGATTTGACCATGTGGACGACTGGGTGGTGATGGTGGTGGCAAAGTGACTGGAAGCATTATCCGCTATCCAACCAACAAACTTTTGACACTGCTCTGTGTTCAATAGTGGTGTGCTGCTGTGGTACTCTAGCAATTGGGACACGAAGGTCGGGCGAGAAGGTGTGGATGTTTGTTGTGGCACAATTTCAGCTTGCTCACGGCCTCGGCCTCTGCATGCACCATCACGTCCAGTTCCTCATCCCACGTGCCTTGCCCATTCTAAATGGAGGACAATATTTTCCACGTTCACTACAAATGGCTGAATTTGGATCAAACTTATATGTGGTTCGTATGATGTACAATCCACTGTTTTAAATAGATGGCCTGTAGGTAACTATTTTTAACCGCAAGCTGGTGTCTGTCAATAACTTTGCTAACACACTGCAACAAAATTTAAATGGATGCCAGAAATGGCAGAATTTTGAGCCCACTAATATGTGATCCGTGTGATGGACAAACCACTGTTTTAAATAAATGACCTGTAGGTAACTATTTTTAAAATCAAGCTGGTGCCTGTCAATAACTTTGCAAACACACTGCAGCAAAATTTAAATGGAGGCCCGAAATGGCAGAATTTTGTGCCCACTTAGATTTGAGCCGTGTGATGGACAAACCAGTGTTTTAAATAGATGTCCTGTAAGTAACTATTTTTAACAGCAAATTGGTGTCTATCAATAACTTCATTAGCATACTGCAGCAAAATTTAAATGGAGGCCAGAAATGGCAAAATTTTGAGCCCACTTATATATGTTTTTTTGATGGACAAACCACTGTTTTAAATAGATAGACTTTAGGTAACTATTTTTAACAGCAAGCTGGCTTCTGTCAATGTTAGGGTCTGCGGAACGCACCAAATATATGATGTAGAGAGGTGCGTTCGCAGCCCGGGGTCCACCGTGCATACGGAGCCTGCTGCTAGTAAAATGGCGCAAGAAGCGAACTCTGTTATCCCGCAGAGTCACCAAAATCAATACCGTAACGCGCTGTGGCAATATGTGCTAACTCTGTTATTCCACA